>JASDQU010238343.1:797-11473 GCA_032191745.1 Picea mariana | reverse complement strand
TCAAAGACAAAGGAGGGACAAAAGACAAGACTGAAAGAACGAGAGGTGAGTGCGAAGATCTTTAGAACAATATCAAAATTGAAACTAGATAAATATGAAGGACCACTCACTAGAAGCAAAAGCAAGAAGTTACATCAAAAAGTGAAGAACTTATTCATAATGAAAAGGATAAGCTTCTGGAAATGGTAGAAAGAAATGAAGAAATATGTGAAGGACCACACAAAGAAAGACATGAAGTACTACGTGAAGAACTATGGGAGGAAATAAGGCGTGAAGAATACATAAACGAATGAATGAGAAGATTCAGAAATCCCAGAATAATGAGATTATCCCCTTGACCTACGCAGTGAGCAACATGAGCTCCCAATCCTTCCTAAGGTTACCCTGAAATAATTTTCTAGATATGGAACAATCAATGCTAAAAGACATGTTGATTTGTTCCTGGATGTTTGTGACTTTCATCTTGTGGAACATAATGATGTAATGGTAATGTTGTTTCTCCAAACTTTATCGGGCCAAGCTTATGAATGGTAAACAACATTTCCCACCAGATCTATCGGTTCTTTTGATGACCTCAAAAACATGTTTTTGACTATGATTTCTCCCCCAGCAACATACCACACTCTTCTCACTAATTTCACTTAGATATACTTAAATAAGAATGAGATAATATGAGATTTTAATCTCAAGTTTAATAAAACCCTAAATAAAATTCATGAAGATAAGAAGCCAAATGACCCAGTGATAGTTGGTTATTATAAGAACGTGATTCCACCAAATGTAAAATGTTCTATTAGAACATCCCAAATTGACACCTTAGAGGAAGAAATGAATAAGGCCACAGAAATGGAGAAAATCATGATTGAAACAGGTGTTGACCCTGATATCATCCGGGGAAAAGTACAGAGGAAGTTGGGTACTCTGAACATTGATGATCAAGGATCCTCTATTTCGAGAAAAAATGAAGAGAAAAAGCCACAACTGTCAAAATAAAGCCACTGGAGGAGGGTTTTTTAAGGGAACTGTAAGGTAGAACTATATAAAGGGGTTCAAGCAATGTAATGAGATATGAAGAGAATTATTGTATTTGAAGCAGTAGCTCAATAGGAGGATGCCCCCTAGAAGAGGCAAGTGAACAAGAGAGGATCCCTTCCATAATAGGATCCATTGTATGGTGTTTCCCTACCTCAAGGGTTTCTATAATAAAGTTGTGGTTTTCTATGTGGTTTCATATATCTTGTGTGGTTATTGTATTCATATATCTTTAGATCTATTGTGGTTCTTTTCTATTCAGTCATTAGTTCTTAACAAGTGGTATCAGAGCACTTTCCTTGGCAGACATTGTGGGCAAATATTTTTTATTTTTTATTCTTAGGTGATGGTAGAACTATATAAAGGGGTTCAAGCAATGTAATGAGATATGAAGAGAATTATTGTATTTGGAGTGGTATCTCAATAGGAGTATTCCCCCTCGGAGAGGCAAGTGAACAAGAGAGGATCCCTTCCATAATAGGATCCATTGTATGGTGTTTCTCTACCTCAAGGGTTTCTATAATAAAGTTGTGGTTTTCTATATGGTTTCATATATATTGTGTGGTGATTGTATTAAGATATATTTGGATTTATTGTGGTTCTTTTCTATTCAGTCATTGGTTCTTAACAAGTGGTATCAGAGCACTTTCCTTGGCAGACATTGTGGGCAAATATTTTTTATTTTTGCATATTTTTTTTTCAGAGAAGAAAAAGAGGGCCGCGAAATTCCATAAATTTTCAATATATTTTTGTGAAAATTTTGAAAAAATAGGTTGTGGATCTGAGTTCCTCTCAGAAAACACCCAAGTTAAAAAAAAAAATCGTCTGAAACGAAGTCCGGGAAGTCAAGATATTGAAGTTTTAAAATCTGCAATTTTCAGGGTTTTTTCCGCGGACAGCGACGCGATTTTTTTTTATTTATGTAGCATCTGGAAGCCAAATTTGTCCAAATTAATTACAGATCTGATTTCCTCTCACAATTTCACCCAATTTCAAAAAATAAATCAACCGAAACGGAGTCCGGGAAGTGAAGTTATGAGCATTTTAACTTCAACAGTTTTTTAGGGTTTTTCTAGAAAAAGCCGCGATTTTCTGCCATAACTTATTAGGTCTATTTTTGGTTTTTTTTCATGATGGTTGAGGGACCGAAGAGTTCATAGGGTACTCAGATGGATATTTCTTCTCAAAACCTCAAAGAAATTCTTGAAGCATTCAAATCTCAATTGTATGACACATTGTGTGGCACATTGCATGACCTTGCAGATGGCCTAAAGGATAGTTTTCGTAGTTCATTGGATATCATGCATGAGAGATTTCTCATCGCGGATATCAGGGATGAATATAATCAAGAAATATATGCTTGGTATGATTTTGAGGTCGATTGTGATGATTGGTATATGGATAGTTGTCATTTATGGGATGACAACCACTTTCATATTTTATTTGATGACTCTAATCCACCTTCTGTAGAGAGCATCAATGTGACAAATCAAGAGCCAATGATTATTACTAGTGTCCATCCTGCATATTCTACAGTGGTATTATTTCTTCTAGATTCTGCTACAACCCGTTTCCACTATGTGGATGGATATTCTTATTTGGATCCACATGACAGGTGTCAGTCTTTGGAGCATCATTTTGAGTTGGTTATTGGGTTCCAAAATATTCCACGGGGAGTTCACATGAGCACTTGGACATGGGACCCTAGCTTACAATGGTGATTGGACTACTTCAGCATGGTGGTTTTCCTTTCTACATGGGACCTTGGTTCTCTAGTTTTCTTCAACATTATGGTCCACAATTATCCATGGGACCCTGGTATATGGTTGTACATCAAGCGTTGAGGACAATGCTTTCATAAGGGGGATGAAATGTAAGGTAGTTAGAGAGGTAATGGGGGGGCCTAGAGGGCCCATAGTGATAATAGTGGAGGTCATTCAATGTAAGGTGGACTAGGTCCACTATATTATTAAATAAGACCCACTATGGTAGTTTGATATAATAAATGGGTAATTAGATATAATAAATGTAAGAGGACTTCTTAGAAGGTTCTACTTCTAGAAGATTCCTCCTCTAGAATGTTCTTAGGTGATGGTAGCACTATATAAAGGGGTTCAAGCAATGTAATGAGATATGANCGAAGAGGCAAGTGAACAGGAGAGGATCCCTTCCATAATAGGATCCATTGTATGGTGTTTCCCTACCTCAAGGGTTTCTATAATAAAGTTATGGTTTTCTATATGGTTTCATATATCTTGTGTGGTGATTGTATTCAGATATCTTTGGATATATTGTGATATTTTGTATTCATTCTTTGGTTCTTAACATGAGCCATACCAGATGTGAAGGTAGACCATGTTGCAGCACAAGAAACTAAGCAAAAGATTGATATTGCACAAATGAATAGAACAATAAGGAAAATGAAAAATGAAATAACCAGATTGAGAAGGAGTGATAATTATATACCAAACCGAGAATGTAGGTCCAAGAACAAAGAAGAAACCTCCCCCGAGAAAATAGATTGAGGTTTGAAAATACTAATAATCAAAAAAGACAAAAGGTCCCTAGAAAACTAGTTCTGAATGCAGTTGTTTTGGATGAGATATATGATGAACAATTGGTTGAGCAAGAAAAGGATTATTTACCAGAGGAAAATTTTGAAACTATAAAAATGGATGAATGTGAGAATTCCATGCATATATTTTAAGAAGGCGACATTGATCTTGACTCGCAAGAGAATGTTTCCCAAACACGGGCATTTGTAAATAAATAAATAAATAAAGATGATTCTGACAAGGAAAACGAAAAGAATAAAGAAAAAGAAAAAGAAAGGGGGAATGATAAAGAGGCTGATAAAAATGTGATGAGTAACATTGGAGAGAAAAAGAATCTAATAACAAATCCCCCCCAAGATGAAATATAACGTTGTATAGGATTTGATTATTTTGAGGATTACTCTTCCCTTCATGGAAGTGGTGAAGATCCCTCAACAGAGGGAAAATATTTTGAGATTGATGGATGACCCATCTAGAAAAATGGAAGTCGTTGTCACAAGTCCAAAGAAAATTCAAAACACATCAACAATCAAGATGAGAGGAAAGGTCCCACCCTTCTATATTTCAATTGAGAATTATGATGTTGCACTCCACAACTATCTAGTTGACACTAGCGCGACAAAATAATATCATGCCATTAGCGGTAATGGAGGCACTAGGTATGAGCTGCAGAAAGTATTATGAAACAGGAGAAAACATCAATGCAATTGATTCCAAGAAGGTTCCATCTTATGGAGAATTCAAAGATTTGTATTCTTGGATCATTGTTGCTCCTCATATTATTATAGTGTTTAATATTGTGGTGGTGGATCTTCCTCTTGCATATGGAGTTATCCTAGGAAGAGATTGTTCATATATGATCAGAGGCTACATAATGAATGATGGAAGTTGCATGATGTTTCCAGATAAATACGAAACAATGATCAAGGTTCCTCGCAAACCCAGGAGGTCATTTTCTTTCAAAAAGAAGGATAATGGGCTAGTGGAAAAATATATAGATGTTGGTATTGAAAATTATGTTATCCTAGACATGGAGAAAATTGAGGACATGGGGAATAAAGATAATTATTTTAAGGGTTACTAGAGAATGTTATTTTATGGAGCCTACTCAAGTTCAGGGAGTGGAGTTGGAATTGTCCTTATAAGCCTAGAAAAAATTGTGCACCCACATGTCGTCAAACTTGAATTTGCATGCACAAATAATGAGGCGCAATATGAGGCTTTGATTCAAGGAATGATCCTTTCACAAGAAATGAATATAGAACATTTGATTGTAACTAGCGACTCTGAGTTGGTAATAAATCAAGTTACCCAAAGATATAAGATTAAGAAAGAAAGACTCAAATTACATTCCAAGAGAGTTAATGAATTGATGGAATATTTTAGCTCTTTTAACATTTATTTCATCCCAAGGGATAAAAATCATAAGGAAGATTCATTAGATTTGGAGGCTTCACTGTCAAACTCAGATGATGTTCAAAGAAAATCATATTTTCAAGTAAAAAGAGCATTATGACCTTCTTTACCTAACAATCACGAATATTTACAAGTGTTTGAGAACGATCAAGAACTAGAAAATTTCTTGGTAAATGATGATGAAGATGAGGAAAATGATATTGTTATTGTTTTGAAGAATTGTATTAAGTCTGAGTCGCTTTTTACAAGAGATGGTCATACTAAAATCTCTTGGAAGAAGTATCGGTCCGAAAATTCCAAGAAACAAGAAAGATTAATATTGGGACTGATAGTTTCCCAAAATATATCAACTGTGGAGTTAATTGCACAGTATATGAATTTGATCAATATGTCACACTTTTTAAATAATATCTTGATGTGTTCAGACGGAGTTATGATGATTTGAAGGCATATGACAAAACAATATTTCAGCACATTATTCCATTGAGAGAAAGAACAAAGTTGGTCAAGCAGAAGATAAGGATGATAAAACCTAAGTTGAAGCCACTGGTAAAGGTTGAATTGGAAAATGTTTATGTTTCATGTTAATAGGAGACATTTGAAAAGTTTTTTCACCTAAAATTTTCTCTTCTCCTTGTACATAGTTTTCAATTTATTTTGTACATCCTTATGATTCAACTCCATAGTCCAAAGGATAGAAACATTTGGTCATGAATATTTTGGATTCTTGACAACCCACAAGGGGGTTATCATCCCAAAATTAGAATTAGTTGTTGAGACCTTTTCGTGCTTTCATTTTTCCCTCCCACATTCTATTTTCCCCACTTATTTACTCCTTTTATTTTCCCCTTTCTGTACCTTCCCTTTTTCCCATTTCCTTTTATCCCTTTCTTGGTTACTATACTTAGCCATATTTCAGTTCGTGGACCTTTGGGTTCACGGATTGTCGCATTTTCATTTCCATCCACTTAATCGTGGACAAGTCCACTTCAACACTTTGATTTTTTCTTCAAATTCGTGAGTATGCAGGATCAAACATTTGCTCTCCTTTTTCTGCAACCCTCACATTGCACTTCAAATTTTGTGATATACATTTCGACCATCACTTAACCTTTAGCTACGTCGTGGGTGTCAAGTTCCAAAGTATTACATTTTTCATGCACGCGAGTCCGACCGACATCTCCTCTATATTTAGTTTATTTTGATCATCTCTACAACCATGGGTTCGTGGGTTCACGGGTTCACAAAAATTCTATATTGAAGTTATCTCACACCCATCCCCGCCATTACTTTTTTTTTCCCAATACACATTAAGTATTGTTTAAATTCTAACAATTGTTGTGCATGCCTTGAAAAGGACATCATTATTGGCGAAAGGCTCAAGGAATTTTTATTAAATTCTCATTTAATCTTCATTTTCCAAGGGATTAAATTATCATTATATTTCAAAAAAGGTTTATTTGTGACCATTACCCAGCTAAAGAAATTGTTCTGTCAACTTAATGGTAGCATCAGATCGACAACAATTCTATGGTGACACTCTGAATCTTTTTTTCCACGAAGATCAGAACATCCAGTGGTCGAGAGAATATTAGTATTATTCATCCCCTCCTACTGCATAGAAAGAAGGGAACGTAATTTGGACATCTGGTATTTCTCATGCTAGTTTTGTTCAAGAGGTTTTTTATTGTAATGAAATCATTGCATGGTGTGTGGACAAGTACATACCGAATCAAAGAATCATACAACTCTAGGGACATTCTCTAATTTCTCTTTCACCTCAAGTCTTTCGCAAGATGTTAAAGATGCCAGAGCTGACTCTTACTTTCAAAGGTGAAGATTGCAGAGAATTATTGAAGAAATATAATAATGGGCTTGACCTCCTATTGGATTACTTGGAGAATCATGCGTCTGTCCCAACAGACATAACCAAAATTCAGGTTGAATCTTTAAAGAATCTCTATCGATAAATTGCATGGATATTCACCAAAGTAACAAGCCAGGAGAGTATTGCTTCTATATCTCGTATGATTTTATATATTATGTATTTTACAATCCAAGAAAAAGCTATTTTTTATTGGGGAAAGATCATTTTTATTGAAATTTGTTCCCAATTGTCGCATTACAAGAAGGATAGGAAATTCTTTATGGCCTCTTATTTGATTTTTTTATCGTGCATTGTTGCCAATTACTAAATTCAACTATCAGTAAAAGGGTAAATTGTGAATAAGACCTTGTTACCTTTTGGTACCAGGCATTATGGAGGCATAAAACCCCTCTATTTTTCTATGAATTTTATAATAACTTAGTTTCAGTCTTCAAAAAACTTTTGCTGGGTGAAAACACTCCTAGGATATATGTTGAAGCTGCCAGATTTTTAGAAAAAAAGGAGAGATACCATCATAGTAAGTGTATGTTGATCACATTCTGCTTTCCTTATCAGTTTCCATCTAGTTATTTCGCTTGTTTGATTAGAAAGGTCTAACCAAAATTTGACAATTTCCCTTTTGTCTTCCTTCCAGGTCTTATTGCTCTGCATCCACCCACCTTCTTCTCTCCAAATTTTATTCCTTGTTTATATTTTCTATTATGGTCCACGGGAGCCCTAATCCTAGTCCCCTAGACAAACGCATTTTTATTTCAAAGAATTGTAATAGACCTTAATATTTTTCAGAAATCCCAAGAGAACTAAGTCGGGATCAGTTTTGACAGTGTTTTATGACTCTAGGTTTTGAGTATAAAATATTTGAAATTGGTCTATCATTTTCTTCCTTTGATCTTTACATGTGTTTACTCTATCAAATTTCTCTTATGCGTCTGGATCATCTGCTTTTATTTTATGTGTGATTAGAAATCTTTATTTTCTCTATGATGGATGTGAGGAAATTTTATTTATATTTTCAAATGTGTGATGTATGAGGTTCCTGGTCACCTCTCATAAATTCTCTTAAAAAATAAAGCATTTTATTTTTTCTTCAACTTTTATCTTTCTTTGAGTATAAAAGTGAACTTTCTCAAGGTCCTATATCTTTTTTGAAATCTAGAGTATCAAATAATATCATATAATAAAAAGGAGTACCACCTCTACAAAAACGTAGGAGGATTCACATCCTCATGAGGTTGTCATTTCGATCCTGGTGAATTTAAGCATCAACACTTGCTTAATGAAAACTTTATTAATTTCTCGCATGCTATGACAATCAATAGAAAACCTTTGTGGGAGGGTGTGGAGAAAGGGTTTTTTTCCTCAAGTGGGCCTTGTTTCATGAATAATTTATTATTTTCTCATATGGTGAGATGAACATCAATTGAAAATATTAGGGGAGAGTGTGGGTAAGTTTTTATTTTGGTGGTTGGGGGAGTGATTACCTTGGATCCAACAATGTTGAAATATTTGGAGGGGATGGTTTTATGTCAAAATTGAAACATCTCATGAATAATTAAAGTAAAAACTTGATGGTCCTTGTACTCCATAAAATTATGAAAGGAACTGTGCGAGTCTTTAAACAAGAAATGATGGCATCCACAAATTTCATAGGAATGAGGGCATACCAAGTGAAATAGTCTTTGGACTTGGGCTCTTGAAGACAACCTACTCATGTGGAATGTGGAATGTGATCCTTCGACTCTAATTGAACTTGATGGGACAGATCTAAATTTGTGCTAAAGGGGACTCTCTTAGGAAAAATGATATCAACCTCTTGAGATACTCTAGAACTTGGATTTAACCACCCCATAGAAAATTAAAATTGGGAGTAATGCATGAGCTTAGTTAGAGGATTTTATTTATTTATCTATATTGGCTTCAAGTGGGCCTTGTAGATCACTTAAAAAATTTCATATTAATCTCTTTCATAGTGAGATGAGCATCAATAGAAAACCTTAGGGGAAGGGTGTGGAATGAAAATGGGTAGGAAGGTGGTGGAGACCAGGGGGAGATTACCCTAGATCTATATGTGGAAAGATTAGGAGGGTATGGTTATGCCGAAATTGAAACATTTCAAGGGAACCTAACACACATTTTGAGTATGGTTTTGGGGAAAGAATGGTGGATTTTATTTTTTGAAGAAGATAGAAACTTGAGTATGAACTCTCCAACTCCTCTCTCCCCATATTAAAATTGATCACAAACGTGGAAACTATGCATGGTAACAACATCAAAGCCATTGAACCTTCTATTTTTTAAACTTTGGATTATAAGTAATTATAACTCTCTTTGTATATAATTAATATGCAAAATAAAATAAGGGGAGGGGGGTAGAGGGTTGGTGGAGTGATTACCTTAGATATGGATATGTGGAAAGAAATGGTGGGGGAGTGGCTACTTGATATTTGGAGATGTGTAAATATTTGGAGGGGATGGTTTTATGTCAAAAATGAAGCATCTTATGGATAATTAAAACCAAACATTTAAGGTCCCTAGTAAAATTATTCAAGTAACCATGTGAATCTGTGTTTGATATTATTGCTTCATCTTATTATCTTTCTTTTGTTGGCGGTGAATTATGGGTAGTGGAGTTGAAGTATTATATTCTCCATTAGATTTATATGAAAGAATATAAGTTCCCTTATCATGCAAGGGGGGTGGCTATGAAATGTTTTCTTGCTCGCGTCCAAGGAGGGGGAGTTTTCCATGACCTTTATTGATTCATGGAAACCATGGTGATGGTTGATCAATATAAAATAATACAAGAGGGTATTCTATTCATCATAGATAGCATTGCACTTCTTAGATGCTCATATGATGATGCTTCACTTGACATGGGAATTGTACAACCGCCATTCATTTGCAAAAGTGAATATGGAAGTGGCTTTTAAAATGATAAAAATGAACCTGTCCATTAGGGGAAAACACCTCCTAGTAACTTGATTTACATATTTGGGAGAAGCATTGGTAACTTGATTCTGGAGGTATAATTGTGTATATCTACCATGATATATTAATACACTTTTGAAAATTAAACTTTCAAATTAAGACACGCCCAAACATAAACTTGGAAGAAACATTGGTAACTTGATTTGTGGAGTTACAATTTCATATATCTACCATGATAGATTATTACACTTGTGCAAAAAAAATAAAAAAATTAAGCCATGTCCAAACATCAACAAGGGTCTCTCTTTGAGGGATAGCCTCTTGGGTCCTAAGGATCCTAGAAATTTATTCACTATAAGACAATTGAATGATCCATTCGGTGTGGGATAACTTAAATAGAGAATGAAAAGTTACCAAGGGTTTGTGGTTCCTTTGAGCAGTAAGTTGACATTTCTTACACTATTGTTTATGCATAATTTTATAGAATAATTGGTGTTCTTCAATATTTTGAACATATTTGGCTTATCATGTCATACAATTAATGTAGGAAATAATATATAACAACATTGCATCTTATAATTCAAAGACATGTGCAGTTTGTATGATTTATGCTATTGTGTTTAATTCAACGATGACCATCATGTTCCCTTTTTGTTCTCTTTTATAGTAAAGGTTTTATAGGCTTTTATCCATCAATATACAAATGCTAGTGACATTTAAAAACTAGATTTTATACAAGTATATCTCAGTTTCAAAAATGATGCTTGGGAAATTCTCATAATTCTTTAAGAAAGGGGTTGCCTAAACTATGCAATTTCGTGGTATAAATCACATATTCACATTAACAAAATTAGTAC
>JASDQU010238338.1:1836-15721 GCA_032191745.1 Picea mariana | reverse complement strand
ACATACTTTATAAAATCTCATGTTCATACTTTATAAAAGTACATATTTCATGTGTATAATTATTTATTTCAATATTTTAAATATAAATTTTAGTAATATCTAGCGTACTTATAAGAGATTTAACATCCTTTAATAATTTTAAGAGATTTAACATCCTTTAATAAGTTTATGTAATTAAATTGTACAATATTAATATTTAATATTTGGAAATAATGTTTTGAGATAATGTTAGATAATGTCAACAATCACAATCTTGAGCCCACCAGCTCGGGAGTTCGCCTGTCACTTTGTATATCGTGGAACTCTGGATGCTATTTGAAGGACACCGAACAATAGAAACGTAATTTTAAGCTCACCAACCCGGGAACCCACAATCCAAAAAGTGGCCAAGTATAGAATGAGGAAGTCGTACATACTTTAAAAAATCCCATGTTCATACTTTATAAAAGAACATATTTAATGTGTATAATTATTTATTTCAATATTTTAGATATACAATTTATTAATATATAACATACTTATCATTTAGATTTCTTGACTTTTATTTTAATATTTTTAAATATAATCATAAACCTAATTATAATTTCATCTTAATTTTTGTTTTGTATATGATTCAATAATGCACTTGAAAATTAATATCTATATTTTATAAAAACACATTTTTAATGTAAATGATTATTTATTTTAATATTTTTAGTTATAGAATTTAAAAATGGTTGTTTTGTTTCTTTCAATTTTTTAAAAATAAGAGATTTAACATCCTTTAATAATTTTATGTAATTAAATTGTACAATATCAATATTTAATATTAATAGTTTCATATTTGGAAATAATGTTTTTAGATAAAGTTAGATAGTTGATAAGGATCACCATCTATAAGCAATTACAATATTGAGCCCACTAGTCCGAGAGTTCGCCTATCGATTTGTATATCGTGGAACTCTGGGTGCTGTTTAGAAAACACAGAACAATAGAAGTGCAATTTTGAGCCCGCCAGCCTGGGAACCCGCGATCCAAAAACTGGCCAAGTATGAATAAGGAAGTCGTACATAATTTATAAAATCTCATGTTCATACTTTATAAAAGTACATATTTAATGTGTATACTTGTTTATTTCAATATTTTAAATCTAAAATTTGGCAATATCTAGCATATACTTATCCTTTAGATTTATTGACTTTTATTTTAATATTTTTAAATATAATCATAAACCTAATTATAATTTCATCTTAATTTATGTTTTGTGCATGATTCAATAATGCACTTAAAAATTAATATCTATATTTTATAGAAATACATGTTTAATGTAAATGATTATTTATTTTAATATTTTTAAATATAAAATTTAAAAAAGCTTTGTTTTCTTTACTTCAATTTTTTTTTAAATAAGAGATTTAATATCCTTTAATAATTTTATGTAATTAAATTGTACAATATTAATATTTAATATTAATAAGTTAATATTTAAAAATCATGTTTTTAGATAATGTTATATAATTGATAGGGATCACCATCCGTCAACAATCACAATCTTAAGGCTACTAGCCCCGCAGTCCGCTTGTCAATTTGTATATCGCGGAACTCCAGGTGTTGTTTGGAGGACACAGAACACTAAAAACACAATTTTGAGCTTGCCAGCCCAGGAACCTGCGATCCAAAAAGTGGCTAAGTATGGAATGAGGACGACGTACATACTTTATAAAATCTCATGTGCATACTTTATAAAAGTACATATTTCATGTGTATAATTATTTATTTCAATATTTTAGATCTAAAATTTAGTAATATTTAACGTACTTATCCTTTAGATTTTTTGACTTTTATTTTAATATTTTTAAATATAATCATAAACCTAATTACAATTTCATCTTAATTTATGTTTTGTATATGATTCAATAATACACTTAAAAATTAATATCTATATTTTATAAAAATACATGTTTAATTTAAATAATTATTTATTTAATAATTTTAAATATAGAATTTTAAAAAGCTTTGTTTTGTTTACTTCAGTTTTTTTTAAATAAGAGATTTAACATCTTTTAATAATTTTATGTAATTAAATTGTACAATATCAATATTTAATATTAATAATTTAATATTTGGAAATAATGTTCTTAGATAATGTTAGATAGTTGATAGGGAACACCATATGTCAACAATCGCAATCTTGAGTCTGCCAATCCTAGAGTCCTCCTGTCAATTTGTATATCGTGGAACTCCGGGTGCTATTTGGACGACATGGAACAATAGAAGTGCAATTTTGAGCCCACTAACCCAAGAACCCGCAATCCAAAAAGTGGCTAAGTATGGAATGAGGAAGTCGTACATACTTTATAAAATCCCATATCCATACTTTATAAAAGAACATATTTAATGTGTATAATTATTTATTTCAATATTTTAGATCTAAAATTTAGTAATATCTAACGTATTTATCCTTTAGAAGCGCAATTTTCGGGTGTTGTTTGGAGGACACAAAACTATAGAAGCGCAATTTTGAGCCCGCCAACCCTGAAATCTGCAATCCAAAAAGTGGCTAAATATGGAATGAGGAAGTCGTACATACTTTATAAAATATCATGTCCATACTTTATAAAATTATGTATTTCATGTGTATGTGTATAGTTATTTATTTCAATATTTTWAAAAAAATTGTAATATCTAACGTACTTATTCTTTAGATTTATTGACTTTTATTTTAATACTTTTAAATATAATCATAAAACTAATTATAATTTCATMTTAATTTATGTTTTGTATATGATTCAATAATGCACTTAAAAATTAATATATATATTTTATAAAAATACACGTTTAATGTAAATGATTATTTATTTTATTATTTTTAAATATAGAATGTAAAAAAGCTTTGWTTTGTTTACTTCATTTTTTTTAAATAAGGGATTTAACATCCTTTAATAATTTTATGTAATTAAATAGTATAATATTAATATTCAATATTAATAATTTAATATTTGGAAATAATATTTTTAGATAATGTTAGATAGTTGATAGGGATCACCATCCCTCAACAATCTCAATCTTGAGCCCGCCAGCACGGGAGTTCACCTGTCAATTTGTATATCGTGGAACTTCATGTGCTGTTTGGAGGACACAAAACAATAAAAGCCCAATATTGAGCCCGCTAGCCCGGGAACCTGCAATCCAAAAAGTGCCTAGTTATAAAATGAGGAAGTCGTACATACTTTATAAAATCTCTTGTCCATACTTTATAAAGGTACATATTTCATGTGTATAATTATTTATTTCAATATTTTAAATCTAAAATTTAGTAATATCTAACTTATTTATCGTTTAGATTTATTGACTTTTATTTTAATATTTTTAAATATAATCATAAACCTAATTATAATTGCATCTTAATTTATGTTTTGTATATGATTCAGTAATGCACTTAAAAATTAATATCTATATTTTATAAAAGTACATGTTTAATGTAAATAATTATTTATTTTAATATTTGTAAATATAGAATTTAAAAAAGTTTTGTTTTGTTTACTGCATTTTTTTTTTAAATAAGATATTTAACATCCTTTAATAATTTTGTGTAATTAAATTGTAYAATATTAATAATTTAATATTTGGAAATAATGTTTTTAAATAATGTTAGATAGTTGATAGGGATCATCATCTATCAACAATCGCAATTTTGAGCTCGCCAGCCTGGGAGTCTGCCTGTCAATTTGTATATCACGGACTTCCGGGTGCTATTTGGAGGACACAGAACAATAGAAGTGCAATTTTGAGCCCGCTAGCCCGGGAACCCGTGATCCAAAAAATAGACATGTATGGAATGAGGAAGTCGTAAATACTTTATAAAATCTCATCTCCATACTTTATAAAAGAAAGTATTTAATGTGTATAATTATTTATTTCAATATTTTAGATATAAAATTTAGTAATATCTAACATACTTATCCTTTAGATTTCTTGACTTTTATTTTAATATTTTTAAATATAATCATAAACCTAATTATAATTTCATCTTAATTTGTGTTTTGTATATGATTCAATAATGCACTTAAAAATATATATATTTTATAAAATTAAATGTTTAATGCACTTAAAAATATATATATTTTATAAAATTAAATGTTTAATGTAAATATTTATTTATTTTAATATTTTTAAATATAGAATTTAAAAAATCTTTGTTTTGTTTACTTTAATTGTTTTAAAACAAGGGTTGCATGGCAACCCAGTCCCTGTCGAGTTAGTTGGGAAATACATGTTGAACAATGAAACTTAACATAACTAAATGCATATAAGTAAATAACAAGTTTAATATAATAATGAAACTTAATATAAGTAATAAATATTTTTTATAAAAAGATAATAATTGAGGGTTGTTTGTTATTCAAAATGTATAATGAACAGTAAACTGAATGGAACTATAATATTCATAAATATAATATAAATATAATAATAAATAATATATTATATAATAAATATAATATAAATATAATAATGCATAACAATAAATACATAGTAAAACTTTTTATATTTAAATGTGGTGATTGGTGAAATTGATTGATTATGTAATTAATTCTACATATTGAAAGACTTGAAGGGAGCAATAACACTTCAATTCTATAAACCAATTAAAAATGAGAAACAAAAATATTTTTATTATATCCAAAAATATATATTTGTTTTCCTATATTAAACATTACATTGCATACACAAATTTATGGTAAAAGGAAAATTAATGTCACATCATTGTCACATCAAAAGCAAACTCATGGCTATAGTCCCATAGCACGGACTAATAACACTATTGTCAATAACATTATTTACATATGCAATGATTTCAATAATTTCAATTTATCTTGGTCGTATATTTCCTTCTTTTAATTATGATTTAACTTATTTTATTTTAATTAAAGATAAATAGTAGAATATTGAAATAATATTGTTTAAATATTTCAATTTTATTTTATTTTTTTAATCATAATTAATTTAATAATATATAACCATATTGTCAAATATTTAGACAAAACCATTATTAATTTTTATTATACAATTATTACCATTTATTATATATATCAAATTCATAAAGTATAAATTATATAATTATTACTCATTTATAAATTGTAGAATATTAAAATAATATTGTTTAAATATTTCAACTTAATTTATTTTTTTTATCATGATTAATTTAATAATATATAATATTATCAAATATTTATATAATACCACTATTAATTTTTATTATATATAATTATTACCATTAATTATATATATCAAACTCATAAAGTATGGATTGTATAATTATTACGCATTTACAATGTATGTCAACGTCATTTATTTTACGCCCTTTGTTGTATATTGCTTCCTCATTTTCCATAATTATTATGTATTTAACAAGCAGTTACACGGATCTACTCCTAACCCCGGTTCGTCAAATGCAGTAAAAGCAAAATCTAAAGAACAAAGTTGTGGGAAACCTTCTGCCATGGTAGTCAATGATGTGAAGGGAAATACAGATCATCCCCCCTCTACTCCAATCAAAAATTGTGTAATTAATTATGTACATCGAAAAACGTGAAACCTGCAATAAGACATTAAAGATATTAACCAATTAAATTTCAGATTTTTTTTATTGTTATATAAAAAAATAACATATATTATTTTCCTATGTTATACATTGGCAATAGCACACAAATATAAAGTCAACGAGAAACTAATACAAAGTCAATGAGCAAACTCATTTCTATAGTCTCAGGCCTTTGGCAGGGACTAATAAGAGATTTAACATCCATTAATAATTTTATGTAATTTAATTGTACAATATTAATATTTAATATTAATAATTTAATATTTGGAAATAATGTTTTTAGATAATGTTAGATAGTTGATAGGGATCACCATCCGTCAACAATCACAATCTTGAGCCTGCCAGCCCAGTAGTCCACCTGTCAATTTGTATATCGTGCAACTTTGGGTATTGTTTGGAGGACAAAGAACAATAGAAGCGCTAGCCCACCAGCCTGAGAACCTGCGATCCAAAAAGTGGCTAAGTATGGAATGAAGAAGTCGTACATACTTATAAAATCTCATGTCCATACTTTATAAAAGTACATATTTAATGTGTATAATTATTTATTTCAATATTTTAGATCTAAAATTTAGTAATATCTAACATACTTATCTTTTAGATTTATTAACTTTTATWTTAATATTTTTAAATATAATCATAAACCTAATTATAATTTCATCTTAATTTATGTTTTGTATATGATTCAATAATGCACTTAAAAATTAATATCTATATTTTATAAAAATACATGTTTAATGTAAATGATTATTTATTTTAATATTTTTAGCTATATAATTTTAAAAAGCTTTGTKTTGTTTCTTTCAATTTTTTTAAAATAAGAGATTTAACATCCTTTAATGATTTTATGTAATTAAATTGTACAATATCAATATTTAATATTAATAATTTAATATTAATAGTTTAATATTTGGAAATAATGTTTTTAAATAATGTTAGATAGTTGATAGGGATCACCATCCATCAACAATTGCAATCTTGAGCCCATCAGTTCAAGATTACGCCTGCCAATTTGTATATCGCAGAACTCTGGGTGTTGTTTGGATAACACAGAACAATAAAAGCGCAATTTTGAGCTCGTCAGCCCAAAAACCCACGATCCAAAAAATGGTCAAATATGGAATAAGGACGTCGTAAATACTTTATAAAATCTCATGTCCATACTTTACAAAAGTACATGTTTAATGTGTATAATTATTTATTTCAATATTTTAAATCTAAAATTTAGAAATATCTAATGTATTTATCCTTTATATTTCTTGACTTTTATTTTAATATTTTTAAATATAATATAAACCAAATTATAATTTCATCTTAATTTATGTTTTGTGTATGATTGAATAATACACTTAAAAAATAATATCTATATTTTATAAAAATATGTAAATGATTATTTATTTTAATATTTTTAGATATAGAATTTATAAAAATTTTGTTTTGTTTAATTTTATTTTTTTTAATAAGAGATTTAACATCCTTTAATAATTTTATGTAATTAATTACACAATATTAATATTTAATATTAATAATTTAATATTTGAAAATAATGTTTTTAGATAATGTTAGATAGATGATAATGAATATTCTATTTATTATTTGTAATAAATATTCATTTTTTAAATATAATTAATTAGTAAAAATAATAGAACATAAACAGGATTAAGAGAAACTACAATGTTGAAAAGTAAATAAAAAGAAAGCACTGATAGAATTTGGTTGTGGCGATGTATTATTTGGCTATGGCATTGCCACAAACGAATTTGAACTATTTAGTTTAAATGGTATTAAATTAATACATGTGAGCATATTTTGCACTTGTCCATGATAATCTTGTTCTGCAACTATAAGTTGGGAATAATATTTCTGGATAAATTAACTTTTAATTAACTCAACAAATTAACTATTAAATAAATGATAAATACATAAAATAAAAACAAAATAAAATATACAATAAAAATAAAAATAAAATAAAATATACAATAAAATCAATCACTTACTTTTAGGCGGGGACTACGCTGCCATACAACACTTGTTATCTCTTATAAATTAGACCATTTCATCATTAATATATTTCACTCCATACTCACTTATTTATAGTTTACCTACTTAATTATTGAATAATTACATAGAATCGTGAAATAAAATATATTCACTCATAAAAAAATAAAAAAAATCATAAAAACCTGCTAGGAAAAAGTATAATAATAATAACACATATCATATCTTTATTGTATAAATTGAGATGATATGCCATAAAATATAATGGTATAAGTTTAGATGGAGTATATATGGGAAAACATCATTATCTACACTTCATCTCATTTTCATAAATTAAATTATAAAATAATGAAAATGTATTTTATCGACATTATATGTGGAACATAAAATAATGCTATAAGGGGACATGGACATTTGATAATTAAAAGACATGGACATTTTATAATTAAAAAAAATAAGTGTAAGGTTTCTTAAAAATAATACTTAAGTTTTCTAATAATACTTAAGTTTATATTATTCTAAAAATGATATTCATTTAAATAAATAAATAAAATATCATAAAAACAATTAGTATATAAATGTGTTTTATTGTTAAGATTATTATTTAGATAATAAAAGCGAGGTTGTATTAGATAAGTAAGT
This sequence comes from Picea mariana, assembly GCA_032191745.1. Lineage (NCBI taxonomy): Eukaryota > Viridiplantae > Streptophyta > Pinopsida > Pinales > Pinaceae > Picea > Picea mariana. The sequence goes on along the minus strand of JASDQU010238338.1, from coordinate 7,500 downwards.
CACAATAATGAATATTATTCTAAAAATGATATTCATTTAAATAAATAAATAAAATATCATAAAAACAATTAGTATATAAATGTGTTTTATTGTTAAGATTATTATTTAGATAATAAAAGCGAGGTCGTATTAGATAAATAAGTCACAATAATGAAGTTGACAAAGTTCACATTCATGGTAAGTAAGCTTCAATTTGAATATAAGTTCAAATTGGAGTCTAGTATAGAGAACCCATATATTTATGGTAATATTGGTTTAATTTTATCTTTTATTTTATTATGTACTTGTATCATAGATTGAGATAAATTACAAAAAAAATAGAGAAAAGTAACATTCTTAGTCATGGTATCCAACCTTGAATATTTTATGGTAAAGAAAAGTTTGACATGAGGTCATTAATAAATATAGTGATTTAAAATAATAATAATAAAATTGTTGACACACATTCACATATTCAGATATTATGTAATAACTTATAGGTTGTAATCAACTTAGTGAATGAATGGGAGGCTAGGATTGAACCTAGTTTCAAATGAAATCATAAGCATAAGCATGAATTTTAATGATTGACAAGTGACACTATGTGAGTGGATGTCAAGACCTTATTAGAATCATTTAAAGTAACCAATATCAACATCCCTAAGAGGATCCTACACATGGCATTTCCTTAATCAAGATCTAATTTATTACTTAAGAAGAGAGTGAGATTGAGGACAATGACCAAACTATGAAGTGACGACATCAAATAACAATCAATTAGCAGTATTTAGTCTCTATTCCTATGCATGGAAAACTTTTGTGTGCCAATCTCATGAGTGATGACATATGTATTTTCAAGTTAGAATAATAATCAAAGTTAGTAATGATTGTTTATAATTATCAAAGTATCCAAGGTGGGATTGTATGTATCACATAATGGAATTTATATCGAACTCAAATCAAGATTCACTTAACTAGATAACCAATGATGAGCTAAGGTTCCAACTGGCAATCAAACTAGTATAACACAAGGTTTGTTATCATAGAAGTTCTAGCATGAATTTTTCCTTATATTAAGAATGATTGTAACTTTGGGACGAAGTTTCTTGAAGGGTGGGTGTATGTAAAGCCCCATATTTTGACCTTAGATAATTAGAATTTTGATTTTACTTATCTTACTCATTCATTGCTTTGTATCTACTTGGACTTAGTTAGACTAATATAGACATTTGAGATGTGTATATGTAGACCTAATTATGTTTTGCACGGTATTATTTTCACTATTGTATGCTCATGATGATGATAGCTCTTTGACTTGTTTAAACATGCAAGTTAAAATGTTGAATTTAGGTACACAGATACTAATTCAAAGTTATGTTGTGAATGCATAATAGATGCAAGGCATAATAAAAATAGACATACATTTTTTAATTTAACGCCAATACACACATGGATTCTTATATGAAATTATGATGTATATGCATGGATATGAGCTATTAGTAAACTAACCTACAGGTTGATGAGCTATGCGATAGACAAACGACTGTAGTGTTGAGGTAACTTAGATGTTATAGACAACAAAAAGATATTTCATGTTGTAAGTTATACTTATTATTTAATTCATGATTCGAAGTATTGCTATGATCTATGGTAATTTTGGTTTTGAGAGGATGCACATCTTGCCCACAGCGATTGTTTAATGACATGAATCTAAGAACAATAGTTGTATAGTATGGCTTGATGTAGGGTGTTGACCCTAGTTCTATGAGGGGTGTAGGTATTTCCCACTGTTTATCCTCTGGAACCTGGAGTCGTGGGAGGACTGTATTAATTCACTCTCCCTGTAATGACCTCTTCGTTACGACTACAAGCGAATCAGAAAGTGCATTTTTTTTTTCTTTTTACAGGACGACAACTACGATTACAGCTAAAAAATAGAACACAAGCAGACCAGGCAATAGTAGACAACGATAACCAAATCTTCAACCATCAATCCTAAACCTCAATTAGTCATGGCATGTTGGTAATACTTCACATGACACAACACATACCATTTTAAACCCAAGGCGCAAAAAGAATTATCAGATAAATTTGAGGTGCAACTCCAAAACGCAAGATGCCATCATTCATCGAAAAAATTCCATCTCGCGCAAATACTAAATCTAAACCATACAATACAATAGAATTCGATGCACGCATGGAGTCTAAATCCTTGACTAGTCATACATCACACCATTGAACTGCACGCGAGCATTCTATTAAATTATTCCATCATTCACACCTCAATGATTCAAGACATAAGAGACTTCGATTAAATTCACACAATGCAAGAGAATACCATTAAGAATCAATCGATTTCAAAATTAAAGGCGCATTACTAACCAATTTCTAATCCATTCTGGAAACATCAATAATCAAGGCACAATAGAACTAGTCATTAAACCATCAGGAAATGACAATTTAATGGCGCCCATAAGAGTGTTAAATAAACATACATTACAGTATAAATGATTTCACGCAAAATATTTAATGTCTACAGCAACACCCCTTTCAATGTAACTTAATGCTCCCAGGAAGTCAGAGGTCCATAAAATCATTTACTTACACTATATTGATGCGCGCGAGAAATCTAACTTCTAATTAAACTCGTTATAAATATGATTGTGCAAATAAAACTAAATCATAAATTATACATACATCAAATTAAGTTTAGGTGCCAGAGTAACATCCATTTAACTCGGTGCACAAGGAGATCTCCTCCCTTCAATGATCATGTGCCAACTCAATTAATGGTGGAAGAGTACTACACTCATGACTATCCACACCTAGCTCTACATAACAAGGCTCAAGTAAACTGATGACTAAATATAATTATCCAACTGCAGTATTCTTAGGGCGCAACGAGACAACAGTTACAATACCATTAAGGAAGAGCATAAAACATTTAGGGGATCTAAATAAAGCATTAGGGATTCAGCATAAAAAGGAATTACAACATTAGTACTCTAAGTAAATCATCGATGAAAATAGCATCAAAGGACGAGCTTATATCATAAAAGATTTGGAATAAAACCTCAATGAATGTAATATTAAAAGAAGAGCCTTTAGCATTTAAGACTCTGAATGTAAAATGTTTAAAATTTAATACGAAATCTTACTCCATAGTCCTAATACCTGTAATTCAACCTTCCTATTAAGTAACTGGAATTGCGTTGATCTGGAGGATGCCTTCCCATGCAAAGGTAAAAAGGGAAGGGCACACGTTGGTCTGCCTCATAGACTGAGCTTGATTTATTCAAGAAAAACGCAGATATTTTAAATATGAACTGCACGCTTGCCTCCCCCATAGGTTGGGAATGATTTGCTTAGGAAAACACAGGGTTTAATGGTGGGAAAGCATGCTTTCCTCCTCACACAAGCTCGATGCGATTTCCTCAAGAAAAACGCATAGATTTAAAGGTTGAATGCGGGCTTTCTTCCCTACACCGGTTGGGCTCAGTTTTCTCAAGGAAAATGAAAATATTTAAAGGTGGAACTCGGGCTTTCCTCCCTACACCAGATGGGCTCGATTTTCTCAAGTAAAACTTAGAGAAGGAGGGATACATCTCCGTATCAAGCAATGAATTTGTGGCGCGAACTAAAACGAAATTTTTCTGGGTAAAACGCCCCAAACAATTCTGGGGTAAACTTTGTGAACTTGCCATTAATCACGGTTATCTATTGCATAAGGTGCCATGAAATTTGCAAACATAACATCAAATGCAGGCATAATCAAATTGTCGAAGATATAATTTCGCAAACATTATAGAAATAAATTCGCAGACATTAAGAACGCAGATGTTATATGAAGAAATTTGCAGACAATAAGAACGTTGATTTTATATAAACAAATTCACAGACATTAAGAACACAGATTTTATATAAATAAATTTGTAGACACTAGGAACATAGACACTATATAAAGAAATTCGCAGGCATTGAAAACAATGAAGCCATATCATAAAATTCGTTGTCCACAATCCATTAAAACATATGCATAAGCCAGATCATAAATTTGTTGTGTATATCGTTGTATGTATCGCTATCCAAACTATATGAAACAAGATTTAAAGCGATGATCAACCACCACACTATCCATCATATGGATAAAAAATCAGTCCCACAAGTCATGAAAACGTAGCCACACATAGTCATATATTAGATAAAACATAGCTATACAAATAAGCACGGATAGTCATTCACAGGATTACTCATTCAAAAATGAATCACATAAGGATGTAGAGATACTCAGCACAAGAAGGCGCAAGACTAAACATTCAACCAGGAACAATCAATAGGGGTAGAAAGCTAGGAAAAAGCATCATTTGCTCATCATCCACGCACAGAAAAGCAAGGCATTAGAATCTATAGGTCGATGTGCACCAAAGTGGTGACCATCGATTCGTCTCCTGGGCGACTGTGCAGGCATGGAATGATGAACTGGGGATGAGGATGAAGTAAAAATATCAACTCTTCACAACAATCAACAACCAAAGGATAGTCACAACATTCAAGGATCAAATGTCAAGGGAAACAAGTCAAGTAGTGAGCTAAGGCTATGGGGAAAATTTAAGTTCCCAGCTGAAAGGTTAAGTCAAACATATTCTTTACCCAATTAAAAATAAATAAATCAAAGCGTACGGTATAATAATAATCTACCATGCATAATAAAAGTAAGTGTATCATATCCCAAGTCATCCGCTCTGAGTCGTTGTCCCGCGCACTCCATGCAGCTCCCTCTTGTCTACCGATGAGACTTCACCAATACCTCCCTGCCAACGCTAGGGGTACTCTTCTTCCCCCTTATCCCCCCGAGCCGCAAAGGGACCACGCACATTGAACCAGATATCAGCTAGCTCCTAGCTCGCCTCGCAAGTTCAATCTACTACTCCTCACCGAGCTGGGTATCCCAACTCCCACAAGCTAAGTCAGTCAAGTCTAAAATTCTGCAGCATAACATTACGCATGACAGAAGAGATCCATCATCCTCCTCCTCCCTCCTTTCTATAGAGTTTCTAAGTCATTTTCTTTCCCAAAATCCCATTTGGTTTATTGTTCAATAATTTAATTCATAAAAATCCTCCCCGTACATGTGTCACCCAACCCCTTCATTGCACCATAAATTAATTTCATTAATTAATTAATTACTCCTATTTCCCTCACCCACCTAAAAGCATTCCTAGAATCGCTCCTAGGTGTCCCCATATTCCCTTACACATTTTAATGACTTACCCCCTTACTAATTCACTAGTTGAGTTCAATTTAGAAAGTTCTTAAATGCAATATACCTTACTAAGTTAGTCTTTCTGCTTTTCCCTTATGTTTCCCTTTCTCTTTATGTTTCCCGCTTTTTCCTAGTTTCCTAATTATTTTAAATTCCCTCTTTCCCTTTTCATTTAAAACTCAAATTGGCAAGTGTAGAAATTACCTTTTTCCCCTTTTTCTTTTTAATTAATAAATTTTTAATTAGCATATGTAACAAAACAATTATTTCCCCTTTTCCCCCCTTTTTAAATTATATCCCCAAAAGATTTTATAAATTTATTGAATCACTTACCCCCTTCTCATCACATGATTAATGATGATTATTATTATTTTTTATTTATTTTTATTTTTATTTTTTATATAAATATATATTTTTTATCA
>JASDQU010238337.1:2119-12549 GCA_032191745.1 Picea mariana | reverse complement strand
GTGTCCCAAGTTGTTGCACTTTTAGCATTCCACTTCAGTGCTCAATGATTCAAGCATGTTGTAGCTTCTTCTCTGTGTTTCATTAGGCCTTCTTGGATAACCATCTTTTGTATGACTTTCAAAAATATTTTTGCTCTTGCTATTAGCTTTGAAATTTATAGCTTTATGTCCAAAATTATTGCATGCATAACATAAACCAAAAAAGACAGTTTAATACATGGGAGTTGAAGATCTTCTTAAAGGAGTTACTCTTTTGAATCCTTCTTCTTCCTGAGGCCTATTTGTTTCTAACTATCATTGATTATGAAATCTAAATCTTCTAGGTGGAGGAGTGTCCCTGTGATCTTCCTTGTAGAACTTCATATCCCCTCTAACTATTTCTACATATATTTTTGGATATGTTTCTTGATCTAATGTTTTGGATCTTGATACCTTTTCTGTCTGATTGTATCCAAGTCCAGACTTGTCATGATTAGTCCTTTGACTGCTAATAATGTCATCTAAAAAATTTGAGTTGTTCTGCATATTTTTCTTTTGAAGATCCTTTCTCAATGTGACAATCTCTGCTTCCAAATTTCTATTGATCTTGTCTCTTTAGTCCAAATTTTCTTTGAGTGCTTCTTCAATTATTTTATATTATTCTATTTGAACCTTTAATTATGTGATCATCTACTCTAGTTCTTGAGTGTCTTCTTTCTTGTCCAATTCTTCTTGGATCTTCTTGTTTTTATTATTTTCTCTTTTTATAACTTCTATAGAACTCAACAGTTCTTCTCGGTAGTCAACTTCTGTTTCTTCATATTATTCTTCGGTGTCTTATTTATTAGAATATTATATTGCCATGAATATAACTCTTTATGTCTCACATTCACTAGATTCATCTTCATATGATGAGGAGTTGTCTTGTTTGGTGCAGTAAATTTTCTTGAAGACTTTCTTTTTGGTTATTTTTCCTTTATATGTTTGTTTTCTATTTGAATCATCTTCGTCATTTATTTTATTTTTCTTATGAGTACATTTTTTAGCAAAATGACCAATACCATCACAATTAAAACAAATCAATGGAATCTTACCTTTATATCTATTGTCGGTTCCCTTTTCCAATCTTCTGACAAAGTTGGCCACTTCTTCATCGTCTTCTGAGATGTTAGTAGTGTTGCTATATTCTTTTTCTTTTTTCTTTCCCTTTTTATTTGACCTTTTGGATGCTTTGAATGTTGCTTCTTTTATCCCTGTATTTTCTTGTTCAATTCTCATTTCATAGGCTGTGAATATTCCATGTAGTTCATCCATGCTTATTGAGTTTAGATCTGCTCTTTCTTCTATTGTTTAGATCTTAGGATCAAATCTCATTGGAAGAGATCTTAGTACCTTTTGAAAAATTATAGAGTATTTAATTTCTTCTCCCAATCCTATGATTGCATTCATTGTTTCATCAATTCATTATAAGTAAGCTATAATATTCTTATATTCCTTCATGTTTAGTTGTTCGAATTGACCTCTATAAGTTTTAAGCAATGTTGCTTTGAATTTTGAATCTCCTTCACAAATATATTGAAGTTTGTACCAAATATCTTTAGCGGAACTACAATGTATATTGTTGGTATATACCGAATCACAAATACCATTCAGAAGTGCATTTGTGGCTTTTGAATTATTTAGACTAGGTTTCTTTCCATTGTCATTTGTTAGAAGAACTATTGGTTCTTTGTATCCATCTACAACTGATTTCTAAACTTCAAATCCATGTGCATGTACATATGTTTTCATCCTTCTTCTCCATAATGAATACTTGTGTCCATCAAACTATGGTATTCCATTTTTATACATATTGTTTATTTCCATGATCTACGTTTCAATAGTTGAACTGAATTTTGAAGGAACCTACTTTGATACCAATTATTGGATTATTGAGAGGTGGGTGAATCAGTAATAGAGATTTTTAATCCTTTTAACCGTAGTATGAAAGTGTTATTTATCCTTATGATCAATATATAATTATTATACAATAAGTGCAAAGTAAATAAACCATGAAAAAATGAAAAATCATACACATACACAGTACAACGATATTTTTTATGTGGAAACCTAATGCGGGAGAAAACCATGAAATATTTTTTCTTATTTGTCTTTAAGAATTACATTCATTGGAAGCACCAAATTCCTTTTTTTCCAAATACAATTGGAAGGAGGCTCTGACCCCCTATTTCCAAGCTACAACCTAAGGGAAGATCCAACTCCCAAATTCTTTGGCTACAACTAGAAGGAGGCTACGACTAGAAGGTGGATAAAACCACCTATCCTTTCCCCATCCAACCGCCCTAAAATATAAGTGTCAAATGTAGAAACTGAATATGTCACTGTCACAACCTGTTATGTCAAATATGTCACTAAGAAACCTGTCACTATATACTCATCAACCAATCTAATCTAATCACATATACCTCAAACACTATACCACAAGTTTGTACCTCAAAACATGTGTTATAACCTCACTATTACACAACCTCTATATGTACCAATAAGTTCAACACCATAGCTCAACCAAAATCTCTCAAACATGAACCAATAATAAACTTCAGTAGATATGCCTCAGATCAACTCTACATCAAGCCCTAAACTTCCAAGAGGTAATCCAATAGATTTACAAGGAAAACCATCAACCAGATTCATAAATCCAACACTACACATATGAAAACCATACATTTTTTTCTTCTTGTAGCGTTCTGTTGCCACGGTTTTGCTGCCACGATTTTTATGCCGCATTTTTTTTTCCATGATTTTTCTGCCACACTTTTTCTATCGGGGTTTTTCTGCTGCAATTTTTCTCCACACTTTTCTTGCTGCAATTTTTCTTCTGCACTTTTCCTGCCACTATTTTTCTGCCACATTTTTCTTTTCATTATTTTTTTGTTGTACTTTTTCTGCCGCACTTTTCTCTATCAATAATACCTTCCCAAATAACCTTTCACAAAATAGATATTCAATGATATTCAATAGGTGCTAATCGGAGAGCCTTTCTCTCTTATTTATACTTCCATTTAGCTTCCTCAAGGGGTTACATTCTAACCAACTTAACCCACTTTCCTTCTTTTATGGCTAACCCGCTTCTAACCACTTGTCAACTTCTAACTCACTTTGCTACAGAAAGTAAATTCTCCACTTCTAGTTGCAACTAAATTATTTTTAATTATTTTCTTATTGCAACAACTTAACCCAAGATTAACTCCTAGTTTCACCTAGTTGACTAGTCAACTTCTTCTAGGAGCTTCTATAATTAATTTGACTTATTTGACCTTCTAGATAAATCATGAGGGTTCTCCACTTCACTTGGCCATAACTCTCTAACCGTGAGGAGTTATGTGATGTTCTGCATATCACCGGAAATGGAATGACATGTACTATCCATATAGAATAGTCTTGCAAATATATTAAACTTCATACCATTATAAATCAATCAAAATGAAGTCCCTTGATCGTACTGTTGGGGCTACCGGACTTGATTCAAGGGCTGAAATTAGTGACAACCAAACCAATTAATCAACATAAAGTAAGTTTCCAATCATTGACCTATACTTCCTCTGATCTGTATCCTTTGAATCATCCTTTGAATCTTCCATTCTGAACCTCTTTATCATTTCTCTGATATACTTGGTTTGAGAGATAAAAATGTGTTTTTTGGTTTGACATATTTGAAGACCCAAGAAGAAGGATAATTCTCCAAGTAATGACATTTCAAACTCATATTGCATAACCTTTGCAAATTTCTCGCTCATCCTATCATTATCACTTCCAAAGATAATATCATCAACATAAACTTCAATTAACAAAATACTATCTTGATTTACCTTGGTGTAGAGGTTGTTGATTGCATTCCCTTTCTTGAACCCTTGTTGTTGTAAGTATCTGTCCAGTATGGAATACCATGTTCTGGGGGTCTGTTTGAGACCATACAAGGACTTTTTCAACCTGCAAACATAATTTTCATTCTCTGACAACTGAAATCCTTCCAGTTGCTCAATGTAGACGTCTTCCTCTAGATCTTGGTTTAGGAAAGATGATTTCACATCCATCTAATACACTTTAATATTTTTGGAGCATGCATAAGCGAGGATCAATATGATTTCTTCCATTCTAGAAACTAGAGTAAATTTTTCTTCAAATTATATACCTTCGACCTCAGTGTATTCTTTACATACCAATATATATGTGTTCCTGGTAACTTGTCCATATTCGTTCGATTTGTTTCTGAAGACCCACTTGTATCGATCACATTCTTGTACCTTAGCCTTCAAACTAGTTCCCAAGTGGCATTCTTCTCTATCTGATCTAACTCTTCATCCATGGATTTTATCCATAATTCATCCTTGTTGGCTTGTTCAAAACTTTTCGACTCAATTGTAGATAATAGTGATAGGTGTAGTTGTTCTCGTGAATGAATTATTCTTCTAGTTTCAACTCCTGCATCTTTCTTCTTGATAATATGATCTGATGGATGATTCTTCTATATTTGTTTGGTAGGTGTATTTGGAGGTACTTGAAGATCTTGCTACTCTTTCTCTTCTTCTTCTGACTTCTATTATTCATCTTCCTCTTTGAGTAATTCTTCTTCCCTTTCTTCTTCTTCGTGAACTTGTTCCATTGAATCCTTTTCTTCTTCTTTTATTCTTTGTGCACTTGTCTCATCAAACATCACATTGATTCTTTCCACAATTTTGTTGAGCCTCATATTGAATCATTTGTATGATTTATTTGTACTCAAGTATCCAATAAGTATGACTTTGTCCACATGAGAATCAAACTTTCCCAGTCTGCCATATTCTCTTTTGATGTATCATTTTCTTCCAAAAACATTGAAATTATTCACATTCGTTGGTCTTCACTTCCATCGATCATAGGTAGTTTTATCACTATTCTTTTTGAGCATTACTATGTTTTGAATGTGAATTGTTGTATGCACTTCTTGTGCCCAAAATACATTTGTCAACTTGGAATCTATTAACATAGTTTGAGCCATTTCCTATACCATCATGTTCTTCCTTTCGGTGACTCCATTCTGTTGTGGTGTCCCAGCAATCTAGATTTTCCTTTTATATCATGCTTACTATAGAATTCCATAAATTATTTTGAAGTAAACTCTCCTCCATTATTTGATATCAAACATTTGATTTTCAAATCTATTTTATATTCAACCATCTCCTTGTACATCTTGAAGTTCTCAAATGCCTCTGACTTCTTCCTAAGAAAAAAAATTGTAGTCATTCTTATATAATCATCAACCAATAGCATAAAATACCACTCACCTTTCAACCCATTTGTTCTAGTTGGTCCAAATAGATCAGTATGGACAATTTCCAGTGGTTTTTTTGTGGTGTATTCCTTTGATTTGAAACTGGTCTTGGGTTTTTTTTCCTTGTTCACAATGCTTGCATAATGTGTTGGTTGGATTTGTGCTCTAGGTCATTTCTCTGACTACTTCATTTTTGTTGAAATTAACAATATTATCAAAATTTATGTGACCTATTCTTTTGTGCCATAGCCAAATTTCATATGCCTTTCCTAAAAAACACTTTTCATTTCCAATTTCACTTAGTACATCTATGTTTCTTGAAGTTCTCACAGTTGTCACCACCACTCTATGTTAGGATATTTAGACACTTAGGAGTTAGTTAAGATATACTTGTTCTAATGTGTCGTTAGGTAAAAGTGTGTTTCTTAGTGTGTTTCTTTAGTATGCATTAGTATGCATTTGTAGTTAGGAAATCCGACAGTCACGATATATTTCCGATATAGAGTGATCTGATGGTTCATACTCTGCTCGATATTAATGGCCATTGATCTGTGGATTAACACTCGATTGGTCCATGATCTCTATTTAAAGAGCATGGAGGGTCATTTGTCGATGATCGATTGTGAGAAACTCTCTTGTAAAATCTCTCTGTAATGTTTTTATTTGCATTAATAAACTGCTCCAAGTGGTCGCATTGGTTGGGGTCGTGGATGTTTCCCCGTAGGGGTTTTACCAAGAGAAAACATCGGTGTGTTGATCTTTTATCTAGTTATGTGAGTGATTACTGAAGGTGTTTGTCCTCTGTTGGAATACTTGTATTGTCGAACATGGTATTTAAACCATGTGAAAACCAGCCTTAAGAAGAAATTTGAAATGACAGACTTAGGTTTTTTGCACTACTTCCTTGGCCTCCAAGTTTTGCAAACCAATGAAGGAATTACTTTCTAAGTCTAAGTATGCTTGTGACCTTCTTCATTACTTTCACATGGATGATTGTAAATCAACCGCTTCTCCCTTCCAGTCTAGAGTCAAGATTACTGCCACTTGTAGTTCTCCCGAAGTTGATGCCACCTTGTATCGTCAGTTAGTTGGTAGCCTCTTATACTTGAATCATACCCATCCTGATATTTCCTTTGTTGTTGGTCTTGTTTCCCGGTATATGCAAACACCCCATGAAATCCATTGAAAAGAAGCTAAAAGGATACTTCGCTATGTCCTTGGTATAGCTCAGCTCGAGATACATTAGAGTTCAGAGGGGACTCTTTTATTGGTTGGTTTCACTGATTTAGATTTGGCTAGCGACCTTGATGATCGGAAGTCTATTGCAGGTTATGTTTTTAGCCTTGGTTTAGAACCTGTCACTTGGGCTTGTAAGAAAAAATAGGCTATTGCACTTTCTTCAGCAGAAGAAGAGTACCGAGCAACAGTAAATGCAAGTCAGGAAGTCTTGTGGCTTTGAAAGATCCTTTCAGAGTTTGGATTCCAGCAGCAACATCTGACCATCCTTTGGTGTGACAATCAGAGTGCCATCAAGCTTGCCAAAGACCTAGTTCAACATCAATGTAGCAAACAAATCGAGCTCCACATGCACTTCATCAAAAATCTCCTTCATGATCAAGCTATTGAAGTGCTCTTTTGTCCTACAGAAGATCAAGTTGCAGAATTTTTCACAAAGTCTCTTACAGAAGCAAAGTTTTCCAAACTTTGATCTATGTTAGGAGTTCAGGAAGTTTTCATTAAGGGGGGATAGGCTCTAATGCCTCTTTCCTTCTCATATTGTGTCACTATTGTAAATACTTCAATCTTATCCCAAGTTATTCTTAAAGGGGGATGTTAGGATATCTAGACACTTAGGATTTAGTTAAGATCTACTTGGTCTAATGTGTCATTAGGTAAAAGTGTGTTTCCTTAGTATGTATTAGTATGCATTTGTAGTTAGGAAATCTGATGGTCATGATATGTTCCCGACATAAAGTGATTCGACAATTCATACTCTCCTCAATCTTAATGGCCATTGATCCATGGCTTAACACCCGATTGGTCACACATTTGAATTACACTCAGAAGATTGTGTTTGATATATTCCACTAGTAGAACATTCTTTGCCTTGGTATCTTTATTTCCAATCTCGATTGTGCCTCTTCCAATGATTTTGGCTGAGTTTTCATTTCCAAAGGAGACTAACCCATATCTTTTCTTTCTCAAGGTTAGAAACCTATCCTTATCACCTGTCATGTGCTTTAAACAACCATCATCAACATATCAATCATGTTTCTGTAACATCTCGCTCCACTTAGCACATTATTAATGACTTATTCTTTGAGGAAACTTGCATGCAAGTGATCCGGTTATGGTACATTGTGATTTCATTTCGATTATGGATTATACATGGTTATGATGATGTGTTGTGAATTATTGTTATTTTGATGTATATGTATTGGAAGATGTTATTGATGATTTTTCCTAAGTGTGCAGGACACATGATAGGGTATGGATGTTGATGGCATCAATGGACTTCCTTGGACTCCAAATTGAGTCAGGGAGTGGATTGTATTTGTTTGAGTATTTCATTTTTTGCACATATGACATATGATTTATTAAAGTATGATTTATGTATATGGATTATTGACATTGCTTTTGTCACTGGATGCAAGCTTGACGATGCTTGTTAATCCGACTCACATAAGGAGTAAAGGGGTCATGCATAGAAACCAAACATTAAGGGAGAGATGTGGAAGCATCTATGTCACAACCTACTAGTACTCCCGACGTGGCCTAAACTGTAGGTTAACGATTAACTAGTTCAAAAGGTCCACGATGTGGTGAGGGTGGACTAAGACAGTCGCTCATGAATATTTCTAAGGGGTTCACAATAAGAAAAATTTTGAATTTCTTAGAAGCCCTTAGTCTCTCACAAGGTCGACCGAGTGTAGTGTTGACACCAAGGTTTGGACAAACTTCCAAATCCAGTCTAAGGCGATTGGCACCCTTGGATCACGAAGGTGCATCTTGAAGGGCACGTCACATAATTAAAAGATGAGTCAAATAAATCTAGGTGGCCTAGAAAACATTGAAATGATTAGACCTTGTTGGATTAAAATAATTAATTAAACAATAAATCATTAACTAAAAATCCTTATAAGAGTCTAAGATTAAGTCTAATACTAATCCTAAGTCTAAATTTAATGAAGGGACTAATTAAAAATATTAAATAAATTAAAAGAATTGGGATAAATCAAATTCTAGGAAAAAGTGAGTAAAATCTAAATATTGGATAAAATGCACATGTGTGCATGAAATTAATAAATTGGATTTTTAAAATAGAAAAAATAATAATATGAGAGAATAGGTACACACATAGAATGGTATCTAGAGTCAAGCTACCACTAGTCTAACTAGAAGAAGACTCTTAATCCAACTCTAACTAAGATCTAGTTATGAGACACTCATTAAATGAGAATTTGGGGAACAAATGGACAATTAAGAGCGAAAATAGGAACACATTGGGGAATGTGAGGGAAATTGAACTTTTAAGTAAAATACAAATGGTAATTACTTGTGCAACTTGGGGAGAGGGTGACAAGTGTGTGGGTGAAAAATACTAATTAAATTAATTAAAAAGATAATTAATTATGCATGAGGACATGTGTCATTGGGGATTTTTCTATAAAAAAATGAGGTAGAAGGGAAGGGGGGATCACTTATTCTTGGTGTTTTCATGATGCCAAAATTATTGTGGACTGTGTTTTACTTGTGAGAGTTTGGATACCAAGTTTGTAGAAAGAGTGGAAGCTCTTCCTTGCGAGGAAATCCTTGGAGCTATTGTTTGTTCGTTTCTTGTGTGTTACCCCTTTGTGTCTTGGAGGGCTAATGGGGAGGAAGAATACCCCTAGCATTGGATTGGAGGTACCGGTGAAGTTTCAGTGATTAGCAAGAAGGAGAATAGAAAGAACACAAGTCTTTGAAGGACATTGTCAACTCTTAATCTTCCTTTGTTAGGGTATTTTAATTAAAATGTTATTGTAGCAATGAGTAAATTGTAATTTTAATTTTTAAATAAGGTCAATGTAGAACCGTGTGGTATTTTTGTAATCAAATTGGCAATTGTGATGAAGGGATTATGTGTAATCTAGATGGTGGAAATTTCCTTTTATCGTTTCCTTTTTAATTTAAACCTCATGATTTAAAATTTTCTTGTTCGCCATCATTATTTTTATAATCAAAGTTTTGTTTTCCCTTATTCACTACAAATTAAATTCAAATTTTGAGTTTTGGAATAAATACTCTATCAGTGTGATTCCTCATGCAACATAACCCTTCTATGGTCTCACACTTGTATTGTTAAATCCGCAACATTAATTGTTGTTTCTTGAATTGTGATGGATGGAGGTAGCATTATCTCTATGCCTTGTAATCCTTTTTTTAACTTACAAACCCAGACTTCGATTTTCTTTATTCGTTGCCAAATGAATTTTACGATTCATATTAACGGAATTCATAAGATCGTTTCCAAGTAAAATGCAACCCAGAAACTTCAATTTTCGTAATTTGCTTCCAATCAATTTAGAGTTTGTTATTTAATTGATTCACTTCTTGAGTTTGTTATTTTTTTTTTCGTTATTATCATTGCATTAAATTTGCAAGTATGCTAGTTAAAACCATGGCGTCTTTAGCATTAAAATTGCATTCTAATTGAGTGTTAATCATGAACGCAGTGCATTAGTTACACATAATTAAATACTATAATGATGTGGTCGTTTTCAATTATTTTGGATCTAGAATTTGATTGTGTATGCTCTTGTAAAATCTTTGAATTTCTAAAAATAAGGAATCTTTGGTCATTGCAAATCCAATGTACAACTTGGAAATTGAAATTGAAATTCATATAGTCATGTAAACTTATGTGTATCCTGAATTATGAAATAAGAATTAAATGATAATTGGTATAACTTAGATGATAACTAAGAGTTTTGGTAACTCTTATAATCCTCTCTAGTTTCCTTATGATTGAATTAATTATTAAAACGAACAATAATTTACTTGAGTCATGAATGGTCTCAAATGTTTATAATTTAATTGTATTTGTCACTATTAGTTATTCTACCATATAAGACTAAATAATATTTTTATATTAATAGTG
>JASDQU010238335.1:0-16866 GCA_032191745.1 Picea mariana | reverse complement strand
GGCCACGAGGTTCATTTGATCTACACGTATATCGTGTATCGGGGTTTTGTGGATTGAAACTCCAAAACATTGCAACGGGAATCGCAATATCATGATACGCGATATCTCGATAGTTAAAGGATAGTGTGGGCCACAACAGAATTAGTGGAGGATAGGTGGCACAAGTTATCAAGGTTTCATGGTGAGAAGTCCCGAAACCTTGACATTAGGATTCGCGATCCCACGAAGTCTGAAATCCCGATGAGTAGAAGGACAGTGCGGGAAGGCTCTAGGAGTTGGTGACGTGGACAGGTGGTACACCATTTTGGAGTCTAGGGAAAGTAAAATCCCGATACAATTACATCAAGATTCACAAAATCGCGAACCCCAAATTGCCGATGAAGTGAAGGATCATTGAATAGTCAACCCGTGCATGCGTCGGAGTCTCGGCGTATCGGGCATTGGGAGTCGGGGATACAAATTGTTTGATATGGCAAGTAGTGAGATCGCGATAGAGGAAACCCCGATAGGGGAAAAGGTTAGCGTTGACTATTGTTGGGGTTCGTAGTTTTGAGAATCCAACACTCGACCATTGGCCTCGCAATAGCGCGAAGTCCGATTTCCCGATAGGAAAAGGGAGATCCCGTGAGAGAGTTTTGTGGGTGCAGATTTCCCGATAGGGAAATAGAAGAACATTGAGTTCTTCGGGCCAAGAAGGGAGAGAAGATCCTGTGAGCTGGCGTGGACCTTCCGACCTGCGGGTTGTGTAGGGCGTTGGTGTCAGAGTGGTATCAGAGCATTGTTCTTGTTTGTATATTTCAGGCAGGAAGAGGTAAAGAGCACTCTGATACACACCAGAGTGGTATAAGAGCACAGAAAGGCTCTTTGCTTTCTTTAGCAGAGAAGAGGAGAATTCACCATGCTGCCGAGAAGAGATAGACAGTCACCCAATCCAAAGGATAGGGAAATGCAGCGACGAAGAGACAGGCAGATGGCAGATCCAGCCATAGAGAGGCAAATGCGTGATCTCCGAGCTAGATTCGAAGACATGGAGACAGCGCAAAGACGCACAGCTAGTGCAGGGGATCTGAGTGATTATGAAAGCGAAGTCGAGGCTGAATGCGAAGAGGAAGTTGCAGCCGAAGATGCATCAAATGAGCGTTTGATCAGGGCTATTGCCAAGATGGGTGCAAGGGCAAAGATGGACATTCCAGTTTATGAGGGAAACTTGAATGCAGAAGAGATTCTAGACTGGATCATAGCTCTAGACACATACTTCGACTATGAATATGTCGAAGAGGAAAAGAAAGTCAGGCATGTTGTCACTAGATTGAAGGGACATGCAGCATTATGGTGGGATGAACTACAAGCTGATAGACGCTACAAAGGAAAGCATAAAATTAAGAGATGGGACAGGATGATTGCGAAGATGAAGGCAAAATTCATCCCCAGGAACTATCAAATTACTCTATTCAGGAGAATGTAGAACCTGAGACAGAAGCTTATGACAGTAAAGGAATATACTGAAGAATTCTACAAACTAAATATCAGAGCAGGTCATCGCGAAAGCAATGACAAAAAAGTGGCCAGGTATATGAATGTCCTGAGATATGAGATTCAGGATGAAATGAGCATGGTAACCATCCGAATAGTAGAAGATGCTTATTAGATGGCTCTGAAAGTTGAAGAGAGGCTTAGCCGAAAGCAGAGTCAAATGGGCCGAGGCAGAAGTCAGCCCAGAGGCAATTCAGTTGCCCAGGAAAGAAACCAGAAGCCCAAGGAGGAATGGAAGAAACCTCAGGGTAAAGTTGAGAGAGGTGGAACCTCATAGAGAGGGCCATATATTGAACAGTGAGGGAAGCGTAATGAGCAGAGAGGAGATTATGCTGAAAACAACACTTTTCCTCATACTAGAGGTGGAGGAAGAGGAAGAGGTGGAGTAATCACATGCTTCACATGTGGAAAGAACGGGCACAAGTCTTATGAGTGTCCAGAGAAAAATAAGGACATTGGAGAAGCTCACATCGTCAAGGCATAAAGGAAATATGTTGAAGCAGAAGATGTTGAAGGCGGAAGATCGCTCATGATGCGAAAAGTCCTTTTGACACCCGAGAAGGAGGTGGAAAGTTCAGTCCAAAGGACCAGACTTTTTAGGACTGCTTGCAAGACCAAGGATAGGGTATGCAAGGTCATTGTGGACAGTGGTAGCACGGATAATCTCATATCTACGGAGATGGTATAGAAGCTGGAGCTGGAGATGACTGATCATCCAAGCCCATACAGAGTTTCATGGTTACAGAAAGGACATCAAGTAATCGTCACTAAACAATGCTTGGTTGAATTCAAAATAGGAGGATATAATGATAAGATCTTATGTGATGTCATTCCTATAGATGTTTGTCATCTATTGCTGGGTAGACCATGGCAATATGATAGAAATGTGATTCATGATGGACAGATGAACACATACACCCTGGAGAAGAATGGGAGGACACACATGTTGCTTTCGATAAAAGATAAGGAGGTGAAGCCGAAAGTAAGCAACATAGTACCTCTCATGAGTGGGAAGGAACTTCTTATAGAGGTTAAGAAGAAGGAGGATCCACAATTCTTTGTGGTCATAAAACCGAAGATTGTTATGACTAGCACAAGAGTGGATGATTTGCCAGAGGAGGTTCAGGAACTGCTGGAAGAGTTCACTGACATAGTAGTGGACGAATTACCTCGTTCGTTGCCACCTATGAGAAGTGTGAGTCATCATATTGATCTCATACCAGGAGCCAGTTTGACAAACAAATCCACGTACAAATTGACGCCGCAAGAGAATGAAGAGGTCAAAAGACAAGTTCAGGAGATGTTGGACAAAGGTTTGGTCAGGGAAAGCTTGAGTCCATGTGTTGTTCCGACAGTACTAAGTCCAAAGAAAGATGGAGGCTGGAGGATGTGCACTGATTCAAGGGCGATAAACAAGATAACCATCAGGTATAGATTTCCATTGTCGAGGATGGATGATTTGATGGATTGCTTAAGTGGAGCAAAATTCTTCTCAAAGATTGATTTAAAAAGAGGTTATCATTAGATTCGCATGAGAGAGGGTGATGAATGGAAGACAACATTCAAAACAAACGAAGGGTTTTATGAATGGCTTGTTATGCTGTTTGGCCTAACAAATGTGCCAAGTACCTTCATGAGGTTGATGAACAAAGTCCTGAGGGAGTTCATCGGGAAGTTTGTCATTGTGTATTTGGATGACATATTGGTTTTCAATAAAACAACAGCGGAGCATCTAAAACATTTAGCTATAGTGATGCAGAAATTGCAGCAGGAGAAGCTGTTGATAAACATGAAGAAATCCTCATTTATGAAGATAGAGCTCATCTACTTGGGGTTTGTTATTTTAGCAAATGAGTTGAGGATGGATCCATGGATCCAGATAAGGTGGAGGTAATAAAAAATTGGCCATCACCGAGGAACATATTTGAGGTGAGAAGTTTTCATGGATTGGCTAGTTTCTACTGAAAGTTCATTAGGAATTTCAGTGGAATTAGCGCAGCAATGATGGATACAGTGAAGAAAAGACATAAATCTTTTCACTGGACTGAAGAGGCTGAAAAGAGTTTCAACCTATTGAAGAGGAAGATTACAGAACAACCAGTTTTGATGTTGCCGGATTTCCAGAAAACATTTCAGGTGAAATGCGATGCAAGCGGATTTCCAATCGGAGGAGTCTTAAGTCAAGAAGACAAGTCGATAGCGTACTTCAACGAGAAGCTAAATGAGGCGAAATTGAAATATTCCACTTATGATAAGGAATTTTATGCTGTCATACAGGCATTGAGGAAGTGGAGGCATTACTTGATACCCAAAGAATTTGTCCTATACAGTGATAATCATGCACTGTAGTTTGTGACTCAACAGGAGAAGTTGAATCAGAAACATGCCAAATGGGTTGAGTATATGCAGAATTTCACATTTGTGATTAAACATGTTTCTGGTACTACTAACAAAGTTTTTGATGCTTTGAGTAGGAAGTGTTTGTTGTTGCAGGAGTTCAAAGTCAAAACGTTGGGTTTTGATGATCTCAGGGACATGTACGCAGATGATCAGGATTTTGGAGAGGCATATGAAGCAGCTAAGAATCCAGTTCTTAGAGATAGCAGCAAATGGGCTGAATACATGATCCAGGAAGGATTGTTTTTCAGAGGCAATCAGCTATGTATCCCAAATTGTTCCATGAGGGAGAATCTACTGAAGGAGAAACACAGTGGAGGATTGGCTGGACACTTCRATCATGACAAGACATTCGCAAAGCTGAGCGAGTCATACTTTTGGCCAAGGATGCGATCAGAGGTCAAGATATTTGTGGACAGATGCAGGATTTGCCAGCATTTGAAGGGGAGAAAGCAGAATGCGGGTTTTTATCAACCATTTCCCATAACAGAGAGGTCGTGGGATGCGATTACCATGGATTTTGTATTGGGGTTGCCAAGAACACAAGGAGGTTGTGATTCAATCTTTGTGGTGGTGGATAGATTTTCCAAGATGGCACATTTTATCCCATGTCAGAAAACCAGTGACGCGACTCACATCGCGAACCTGTTTTTCAAAGAAGTCATTCAACTTCACGGCTTACCAAGGAGCATAGTTTCGGACAGAGATACGAAGTTCATAGGGAATTTCTGGAGAACCTTATGGAAGAAGCTGGGAACTAACTTTTTGTTTATTTCAGCATATCATCCGCAGACGGATGGACAAACAGAAGTGGTAAACAGAAGTCTGGGAGATTTGCTGAGAAGCTTGGTGACAGAGCACCACAGCAGTTGGGACAACATATTACCATAGGCAGAGTTTGTGTAAAACGACTCAGTGAACAAGAGCACAGGGTAGAGTCCATTTTAGATTGTTTATGGCATGCAACCGAGAGGAATTTCTGAATTGAGGGATTCAGAACAGAATGCAACTAGGAGCGCTAGTGTAGAGGAATTCACAGAAGCGATGAAAGAACTTCACGGCCAGGTGAAGGAGCGACTACTGAAATCAAGCCAAGAATATAAACGTAGAGCAGATCAACATAAGAGACAACTTCAATTTGAGGTTGGTGATCTGGTTCTGGCACATTTGAGAAAGGAAAGGTTCCCGAGGGGAACATACAATAAGCTGAAGATGAAGAAAATCGGACCGTGCAGAGTCTTGAAAAAAAATGGAGAAAATGATTATGAGATTGAATTACCCGATGGGATCGGAATTTCTCCAATATTCAATATCTCAGATTTATACCCATACAAAGCTGGGGAAACAGAGACTGGAAGGGATGAACAGTCAGAGGTTTAGTGGCGAAAGCAGATGCCAGTTGTATATAATCCATAGATGGAGCGGATACTGGATAAATGAGTGGGTAAGAGGACCAGGAGGAAAGAATACTTTGAATATTTGGTCAAGTGGAAGAACCATCCAGTTGAAGATGCCAGCTGGGAGACTGAAGCAGAGATACAAAAGCATGGACAGACCGTGCAGGAGCTCATGGATAGGATCCCATGAAAATTTTCAAGCGAGGGAGTATGATGCAGGAGCATCTCCCACGTCAAGCGAGCCAGCGCGGAAGGCAAAAGACAGCTGAACAAACGCCAGCACAAATTTTGAAATTTCCCTTAGATTGTTGCGCCATTTTAAATGAAGCCATTAAGATGAGACGCACTTGTAAATGTAAATGGACCTTGAGCGTTTAGCTCTTGTCCTTAGTAGGTAGATGGCATTTAAAGTAGTTAATGCAGGTAGATAGAATTTAATTCTAGATTAGACAGTTTTAGAACACAAGAGGGAAACGAGATCTAGACACCCTCATTGTGCATTGTAACATTATTCTGAAGAAGAAGAGCAAGAGCAAGTAGAGAGCTATGTAAAGACACCCATGTACAGACATTTGAGTTAATAGAAGAAAGCTTAGATTCAAATTCATGGTTTGTGTTGTTCTCTGTGTATTGATGTCATGCTCATGAATGTTTGCTTCCTATTATGCATTTGTTGCTATGCTATGTATATGATTTCATGTGTTGAGTCTGAAACTTGAAGGGAAAAAGGAATGAGTTTCAATTGTTTCTCTATTTGAGTCAGAGAATTCCTGCAAGGACTGCAGCTGAAGTGTCCACAAGGAGTGCATTGACAAAAGGCTCAAATAGCTTAGCTTTTGTTCTCATTCACCCACAAGTGCAGCTAGATACAGGAGCCGTGCAAGGAGTGCGCAGGCCAAGTGAAACTTCAGGGTTGCGAACCTGAGTGAAGTGTTTTAAGACTGCTATTGTAGGTGTGCGCAGAGTCAAGAGGATTCAAACACTTAGACGTGTTTGAGGATTGCCACAAGGAGTGCGCGCAAAAAGTCTTTTCCAAGGATCAGAGTTGGACAAAGCTCACGAGGGAGAAGGCCTTCAAATTTGTTGAAGGACAGCGAGTCGAAGTTGTTTTTTGAAGGTTGGTAAGAAGAATTACAATTTTGCGTGCATGTGAACGAGTTCCGTGGAGGAACACTTAGTCATTTCACAGATTTCCCCAAGGAGGAACGGATGGTTGGCATTCTCCGAGGAGAATTTGTGACATCCCACAAGCTGACAGATCTCACCAAGGTGCAGGGGAGATACCGCAGGTATTCCCAAGAGGTTCAAAGCTCAGGAGGGATAGAGTCGTTGATGTGGGCCATGAGGGTCGTTGGATCTACACGTATATCGTGTATCAAGGTTTCATGGATTGAAACTCCAAAACATTGCAACGGGAATCGCGATATTGCGATATCTCGACAGTTAAAGGATAGCGTGGGCCACAACGGAATTAGTGGAGGACAGGTGGTACAAGTTATTGGGGTTTCATGGCGAGAAGTCCCAAAACCTTGACATTAGGATTCGCGATCCCGCGAAGTCTGAAATCGCGATGAGTAGAAGGACGGTGCGGGAAGGCCCCAGGAGTTGGTGACGTGGACAGGTGGTACACCATTTCGGAGTCCAGGGAAAGTAAAATCTCGATACAATTACATCAAGATTCGTGAAATTGCGAACCCCGAATTGCCAATGAAGTGAAGGATCGTTGAATATTCAACCCGTGCATGCGTCGGAGTCTCGACGTATCGGGCATCGGGAGTCAGGGATACAAATTGTTTGATATCGCGAGTAGCAAAATCGCGATAGAGGAAACCCCGATAGGGGAAAAGGTCAGCGTTGACTATTGTCGGGGTTCGGAGTTTTGAGAATCCAACACTCGACCATTGGCCTCACGATAGCGCAAAGTCCGATTTCCCAATAGGAAAAGGGAGATCCTGTGAGAGAGTTCTGTGGGTGCAGATTTCCCGATAGGGAAATAGAAGAACATTGAGTTCTTTGGGCCAAGTAGGGAGAGAATATCCTGTGAGCTAACATGGACCTTCTGACCTGCAGGTTGTGTAGGGCGTTGGCATCATGGTATGGGAGGGTTTCAATGCTCAAGGATGTATGATTTCCCCACATAATATTTGAGATCATACACATTTGCATCGACGTTCATCATAATGCACCTCTCATTGTCATCATTCGTCATTCCCTTCTATAGAATCGTTGTCGGAACTATCTTGAAATTTGTCATTGAACTTCAAATACACCCATCACAAATTTCTTCCATTGACGCCGCACAGTGAGCAATGAATGGGTCCAACATTGAAATGTTTTCAATCTATGCCCGTATGCATTGAAATTTGACATGGTTAAACTAGATAGTTGCCTTGAAGGTATGGGAGGGTTTCGATACTTAAGGATGTTTGCATCAACGTTCAATATAATGGATGTCTCATAGTGAGCATAATGAATGGGGCCTACCTTGAAGGTGAATGAGCATAGTGAAATTTCTTCTACCGACCCAGCATAGTGTGCATTGAATGGGGCCAATGTTGAAATTTCTTCAAACTATGCATGTATGCGTCGAAATTCAACATGGTTAGACTAGACACATGCCTTGAAGGTATGGGAAGGTTTCAAGACTCAAGGAATATGTCTGATGTTCCAGCCACATAATCTTTGAGATCGTCCATGTTTGCAACAAATTTCATAATGGGGCATCTCATATTTTTCAAATGTCCTTGTTTCCATCCATATAATCTTTGTTGGAACTCTCTTGAAATGTTATGAAATTTCCAATTCAACCACCAAAAATGTTATGCATTGACCCCGCATAGTGAGCAGTGAATGGGGCCAATCTTGAAATTTCTTCAATATGTGTCTATATGCATAGAAATTTGACATGGTTAGACTAGACACATGCCTTGATGGTATGGGAGGGTTTCAAGACTCAAGGATGTTTGATGTCCCGGCCACATAATCTTTGATATCTTCCATGTTTGCAACAACGTTCATAACGGGGCGTCTCATATTTATCAAATGTCGTTGTTTCCATCCGTAGAATCTTTGTTGGAACTCTCTTGAAATGTCATGGAACTTCCAATTCAACCACCACAAATGTCATGCATCGACCTTGCATAGTGAGCACTAGTGAATGGGGCCAATGTTGAAATTTCTTCAATATGTGCCTGTATGCATCGAAGTTTGACATGGTTAGACTAGACACGTTCCTTGACGATATGAGAGGGTTTCAAGACTTAAGAATGTATGATGTCTAGACCACATAATATTTGAGATCGTCCATGTTTGCAATAACGTTCATAATGGGCATATCATTTTCAAATGTCATTGTTTCCATCGGTAGAATATTTGTTGGAACTCTCTTGAAATGTCATGGAAATTCCAATTCAACCACCAAAAATGTCTTGCACCGACCCCGCATAGTGAGCAGTGAATGGGGCCAACATTGAAATTTCTTCAATATGTGTCTGTATGCATCACAATTTGACATGGTTAGACTAGACATATGCCTTGATGGTATGGGAGGGTTTCAAGACTCAAGGATGTATGATTTTATACAGAAACATTTTGAAAACATTTCAACGTTGGCCCCATTCACAAGTCACCATTTCCCATCATGTACTCTAGCCCTAGTATGATGTCTTTTAATAGTTGTTTCCTTTAAAATTTGACCGATTAGAAAATTAAAACGAAACGAGAAGAGGCCTAGCACAATGCCTTTTAATATTTGTACTCTAGCCAAGAAGATCCACAAATCCTATTTGAAGTGTCATTATTATAACAAACTTGTCACAACATCCGTAAAATGCAACATATTTATAGATTTTATAATGTCGCAATTCCTAGGATCATTGACCAAATAAAAGTTGACTTGGTCAAAATACTAGGTGACTGTTGGAGGGGCAAAAACCTAGTTTCCACAACGTCGCAACTGCGAAAACTATCTTCACAAACATGGCAAGAGAGATGACTATGTCACAAACGTGGAAAGAGAGATGAATATGTGGAAAACGTGGCAAGAGAGACAATAACGTGGAAAGAGAGACAACAATGTTGCAAGAGAGACGTCAATGTAGCAATAGCAACGTTATCGGGCAATATGGAAAAAAAAAATTAAAATTTCCCCTATTTTTCGATACTATGGCCAATGTTGTCCATAACGCCACAAATGGAACATCAAAAATTTTACAATATGTACTAGTGTGGTATGCAGGATCCCCACTGACTTCCTGTCAGTGAGTTAATCTCTTATCGACTAGGACAAATTGCTCTGAGAGCTTGACCTAGAGTTGCACCCTGGGCCTATTTACGTCATTGATAGGTAACCTTATGCTTATTATGACATTCCATAATTTTTAATTGACTGAGTGGTTTCCCTTGTGTTTGATGGAAAGAACATTATTGGCACATTGAGATTCATTCAGTACCTTGGATTCCATTTGTCCCCATTGGTGGTTTCTTCACCTCTATTGGAAGTCTTCATTATTGGTCGTTATTAAGAGGGTCTTCTTCATGTGTTATTTACATCTAGTGCACACATAAGATGTACTTCATAGTGGTTCTTTTAATATTTCATTTGAGTCCTTCCAAATATTTAGCCTTCTGCTACTCTTTGCGTTGGATGATGGGGGATGCCTCAATTCCCTCTTCCAATAGATCTCTTCCTATCGAATTCAACACATATTTCTCTAGGACAAGGATCTAGAGTCCTTATTAGTACCTTGGGTCTTATAGTCATCAGTGGCAGGTTCCCTCTATATTGACGATGGGAATACATCAATGTTCCCTGATCGACAGATTCTACCGAATGTTAGACATCAAAACCTATATTCACAATTATTAGATTGTACTAGGTACCTTGACACCCATTATCATTATCGATGGGTTGTCTCACATTTTTTAATGGTATACATCAGTGATCAGTAATCAAATGGTGTCTCACTATGTTCGAATTCAACTCCTCTATTTGCACGGTGCAGAGTCGTACTAGGATAGTTGATTTGAATACCTCGAGAATGTAGTAGCAGCACCCTCTTTATGTTGTTGCGTGAGTTATGATTAGATAGTACCACTCCTCATATCGATACTTGTAAAGTATCAGTTATCTATCTCTTGTCTCTAGATATCCTTCATCGATTATAAGATATAGATCCATTGTGTATCTCTTTTTTGGCTATGATCTGTAATTGACATGGATAGCATCAATTTCCATATTTGAAGCATTAAAAATCTTTTTGGCCTAATCCATATCCTATTTACAAACTATTATTCCCCATACATCCTTGAGACCTTCCAAAAATACTCTTTTTGGAAGATGTATGCACCCTCACAATTATGGAACATGTTGTTGGGTATGTGTTATATTCTTTGCATGTGTGTGTGTGGGCGTGTCAGATTCGACAACTGCATCTAAAAATTCCAACTTCCTTTGAACTTTGTGTCATGTGCGCTAGGAGATTCCAAGGGGGGTTCCAGGGGGGTCTAGGTATGGCCCCCATGGTTACGCGTAGTGCCCCAAAATTTTGTTTTTGGGCAGTTTTTGCTATTTTAGCGGATTTTGCTATTTTTAGTGGTTTTGTAAATTAATCTCAAATTAAGGGATTAGGATTTTGGTAGCTACGAAATATCTAAAAAAATGTATATATTGTATGTTGAACGATGAAATTAATACAATAAAGAGTTGAAAGGTGCGACACCAAGGAAGACTATTGTTCTCCTGGTTAAGGGTTTCTAGGGTAAATCTTTGTGTACTATGTGTATGAGCCATTGATTATTTTCTATTTTGCTTAAGAATCTATATGCATTGATTTACTTCACAATTTTAAAACTTACATGTGGTATCAAAGCTCATTTTTGGCTTCAGAGGGACACCTTTGTTATTGAGGGTTTGGTTCGGTCTTGATAGATCAAGTTTATCTTGGGTCTGTGATAAACCTGGGTTTAGTGGGAGATTTTGTAGTGGTTATTTGAGTGTAGAAAAAGGAATGGAGAGCTCTTCTAGAATAGAGATAGAGAAGTAACAATGGATTATTGTGGATCCTAGTACACATCCTACTAGCACATAGATGACTAGTACACAACCTACTAGTACACCACCTTCTGGTATGTCGAAGAAAGATTGAGAAAAGTTGGATAGAAGAGAAAGGAGTACTATTCAAATCTGCCTGGCGGATTCGGTGTTGTTGAATGTCTCAGGAGAATCTACAACCAAGGAACAATGGGATAAGTTAGGGAATTTGTATCAATCAAAGTCCCTGGTAAACAAGTTGTTTCTTTGAAAGAAGTTGTATCATGTTAGGATGGAAGATGGATATTCTGTGATAGAACATCTAAATGTCTTTAATACTTTGGTAAGTCAAATTGTCTCTGTTAATATTACTATTGCAGAAGAAGATAAGTATATTACTTTGCTATGTTCTTTTATAGACTCTTGGGATAATCTGGTTGTAGAAATTAGTAGTACCACTCAATCTACATTGAAGTATGAGGATGTAGTTGCATCCTTATTATTTGAAGAGATGAGGCGGAAAAGCATGGATGGTCATAGCACATATGCTTTATTTGTAAGAGGTTGTACCCAAGACAGGAATCCTGGTAAGTCTTTGGGGGGGGGAGATCTAAATCTATAGGTAGATCTAAGTCTCTAGGAAAATCTTTGAGGAAATGTTGGAAGTGTGGTAAAACAGGGCCTTATAAGAAAGATTACAAGTCTAAGAAGGTTGATAAACCAAAGGGATATGATAGTACCTCTTCCACAAAGGCAAAAACCTCCATTGAAGAAGGAGGTGATGTTTACCTGGAATCTACAGGCACACATGTAGACCATGATGTATGGTTGATCGAATCAGGTGTGTCACATCATATGACTCATCATAGGGAGTGGTTCTATGAATATGAAAAATATGATGGTGGTGATGTATTCCTGGGAGATGACTCAACAACCAAAATCATGGGATGTGGAAGGGTTAAGTTGCTTATAAAAGATGGAATCATTAGAACTCTCTATGGGGTTCTGCACATTCCAAAACTAGCCAGGATCCTAATATCTGTAAGCAAGTTGGATGATGCAGGAGTGGATACTGTATTGGGAAAGGGCACTTGCAAGATGGTACGAGGAGAAATGGTGTTGATGAGGGGAGTTCAGTGTGGAAATATGTACAAGTTGTTGGGAAGCACTTATACTAATGGGTGTAACAGTTATGGTGTCCCTAAGAAGACAAATAAAGAACACAAGACCAATACTGTCCCTAGAAAGAAGACCATGTTGTGGCATCAAAGATTGGGGCATATTAGAGGAAAGGGCCTTCAAACACTACATGGTAAAGGTATGGTTGAAGGTATGTATAATTTCACTCTAGATTTTGATTTATGTGAACACTGCATATATGGTAAAAAAAATCAAGTAAGATTCCCATCTGGTGCTACAAGAGAAAAGGGGATTTTAGAGTTGATACACAATGATGTGTTTGGACGTGTTCCTGTTCCATCCCTAGGTAAATATGTGTATTATGTTTCATTCATAGATGATTTCTCAAGGAACACATGGATTTATTTTTTTAGAAAGAGATCTAAGGTATTTGATAAATTTAAAGAGTTTAAGGCTCTGGTATAAAATTAGAAAGAAAATAAAATAAAGGTATTGAGGACAAATAATGGTGGAGAATTCTGCGAAAATGAATTCGAATAATTCTGTAAGAAGTATGGTATAGAAAGGTAGAAGACTACTCCATACACACCTCAGTAGAATGGAGTTGCAGAAAGGATGAACAGGCCACTCATGGAAAAAGCAAGGGGCATGCTTAGTGGTTTCGAGTTAGGACAAGAATTCTGGGCAAAGGCAGTGGGTACAACATGTTACCTGGTCAATCGATCACCCTCATCAGTGTTGGATGATAAAACTCCACATGAGGTATGGAATGGAAAGAAACCCTCTCTTGAACATCTTATAGTGTTTGGTTGTGGTGCTTATGTACATGTTCCAAAGGAAAATAGGAGTAAGCTGGATAATAAAGCTGAAAAGTGTATCTTTATTTGTTATAAAGATGGTGTGAAAGGATATAAGCTTTAGAACCCAGAAACTAAGAATATTGTTTACAGTCGGGATGTTATTTTTAGAGAGGTAAAAGATGTTTCCAAACAGGGATTCCTACCAAGGAAATAATAACCTGAGAAAATAGAGCTTGAGTTGGATGATGCAAAATCTGAATCATATGAAGAAGATGAAGCAGAAGAAGAAGAAGAACCCCATACCCTAGTATTGAGGAGATCAGTGAGAGAAAGAAAGCAACCAGAAAGGTATAGTCCACCCGATTTTCATTGCAATTTTGATTTATCTATTACTGGTGATGATCCCAAAACCTTTAGGAAAGTAGTGAATTTAGAGGATAGTAAACTCTGGAAAAAGGCCATGGTTGAAGAAATGGATTCCTTGGATAAGAATGAGGCATGGGATGTAGTTGAGTTGCCATATGGAAGAAAATTCGTTGGTAGAAAATGGTTGTTTAAGAAGAAGTTTAATGCAGAAGGAAAAGTGGAGAAATACAAAGCTCAGTTGGTAGCAAAAGGTTATTCCCGGGTAGAGGGAATTGACTTTGGTGAGATTTGTTCTCCTGTTTCCAAGTTAACTTCTATTAGATTTATTTTATCTATTGTTGTTGCTTTTGATCTTGAAGTGGAATAGATGGATGTGAAGACAACATTCCTACATGGGGATCTGGAAGAAGAAATCTACATGAAGCAGCCAGAAGGATTTGCAGTGAATGGAAAGAAAGAGATGGTATGTAAGCTAAAGAAGTCACTATATGGTTTGAAGAAATCACCTAGGATGTGGTACCAAAAGTTTGACACATACATCCTTGGATTGGTATTTGTAAGAAGCAGGGTTGATCACTGTGTATATTCCAAGCAGGTTGGTAATCACTTCATTTATGTAGTGTTGTATGTTGATGACATGTTGCTGGTAGGAAATAACATGGATGTTATCAAGGAGGTAAAATCGCATATATCCTCCAAATTTGATGTGAAGGATCTCAGTGCTGCTAACTTCATTATGGGAATGGAGATTAAAAGAGATCGTGCAAATAGGAAACTCTGGTTGAATCAGAGAAAATATGTTGAGACGATATTGCAGAGGTTTAATATGCATGGAAGTAAACCGGTCAAGGTTCCTATTCCTATAGGTGTAAATTTATCTGCAGATCAGTGTACCAAGACACAGGAAGAAGAAGAGGACATGTACGATTTTTCGTATTCTAGTGCAGTTGGCAGTTTGATGTATGCAATGGTCTGCACTAGATCGGACATTGCACATGTAGTGGGAGTTTTGAGAAGGTATATGTCAAAACCAGGGAAGGATCATTGGAAAATAGTAAAGAGGGTCTTTAGGTATCTTCGTGGCACTACCAGTTATGGATTGTGCTACCAAGGAAGACCAGGGTTGGATAGCGTGGTGGACATGCATGGCTTTGTTGATGCAGACTGGGCTAGAGATCTAGATCACAAAAGATATACAATTGGGTGTGTGTTTAACCCATTTGGAGGAGAAACTAGTTGGATGAGAAAAAGATAGGTTGTAGTGGCACTCTCAACTATAGAAGCTGAATACATGGCAGCCACTCATGCAAGCAAGGAAACAATATGGTTACAGAGATTGTGTTCAGGTATTGGGTTGGTACAACAAGTGGTGAGATTAGATTGTAACAGTCAAAGTGTAATCTTCCTAGTAAAGAACCCAACTTATCATTAGAAGAAAAAGCATATTGAAGTTCAGTATCTCTTTGTGAGAGACATGGTTGAAGAAAAGAAGGTGTTGTTGGAAATGTTTGACACTTTGAAGAATGTTGCAGATTCATTGACAAAGTCTGTGAACACAAAAAAGTTCTCCTGGTGTAGAGTAACAATGGGCATTGCTGCCTTGGATTGTTCACTATATAATCATGTGAACCCTTGTATGCAAAGAAAACAAAAAGTGGGAGAATGTTAGGTATGTGTTATATTCTTTGCATGTGTGTGTGTGAGCGCGTCAAATTCGATAATTGCGTCTAACGATCCCAACTTCCTTTGGGATTTTTTTTGTGTGTGTTGAGTTCTTCCTATGGGGGTCCCAGGGGGGGGCAGGTATACCCCCCCTGCTTGCGCACAGCATTCGGGGCAGCGCCCCAAAATTTGTTTTTGGGTGGTTTTTGCTATTTTAGCAGATTTTGCTTTTTTTAGCGGTTTTGTAAATTAATCCTCGATTAAGGGATTAGGGTTTTGGTAGCTACGAAATACCTAAAAAATTGTATATATTGTATGTTGAATGGTGAAATTAATACAATAAAGAGTTGAAAGGTGTGGCACCAAGGAAGACTGGTTTTCTTTTGGTTAAGGGTTTCCATCGTAAATCTCTATGTATTGTGTATGAGCCATTGATTATTTTTTGCTTTTCTTAAGAATCTATATGCATTTCTTTACTTCACAGGTTTAAAACTTACACTTGTGTAAACGCGGGCCACTAAAGAGACAATCATGTACATGTCAGAAAATGATTAAAAATATATATATTCATGCTTAATTAAATGTTGATTTATGGTTTTGGTTAGTTTCCTAACTCCTTTTACCCATACTCAACTATCTCTAGCCAACTAAAGACCACATAAAAAGAGAATTTGTTCAAGGATAACTTGGTAATGAAAAGTAATAGTTCTTTGCTCACATTAAGAAAACCTTTGTTTGGTTAACCCCACCAAGTCTGTAAACCCCTATACATCCTTGTTGTTGTTGGTTTGACATGGAAATCTTTGTTTCCAACCCTCTTTTCTGATCATCAACTTATCTTGCCAAGAGTTTCCCCTTATATTCTCTTTAGGCCTGTGATAGATCGTAAGTAAATACCATCTTGCATAGCAGGAGCAAGGGTGGAGGAACTTGATATCTCTCTCGACAGGGCAGCGCTGCATAGGACAAGTATAAAGTTGTAACCACCTTAACTGTTGAATAAAAATAGAAACTCTTTCCTTCGAAATATGTTGAATTTGTAATGTTTTGGTTGCAATCTTTTCACATATATTTCATAGAATACTAGTTGTTGAGATTTTACCATTATATTTTATTAGACTAACATGTAGCTATTAATGTAACTACGTATCTATATAGTCTTGCATATTTAAGGTTCTTGCAGTTTATAGAGGAGCTGTTGGAAAGGAGTGAAGAAACTATGACAACCAGGAACAAAATCAACTATAGGACTCTGGGTGATTCAATATTTCACTTTCACCCAATAGTTGGTTATTTCTCTTGAAATCAATTATTATATATTTGTTGCATGTTCTTGGTGTGAATTTGTTTCTATACAGTTATTTGTATGCTGCAGTAAAACCCACTACTAAAGGGGACTTTCCCCGAAATCACCCCCTCTTTTCCCCTCTCTCCTTATCTCGTTATTTCCCTCTCCCTCTCTCTCTTACTCTTCCCCCCTCTCTCTCCCCCTCACTCTTTATTCCCCCATCCCTCTTGCTCCCCCCACATCCATCTCTCT
>JASDQU010238334.1:0-15589 GCA_032191745.1 Picea mariana | reverse complement strand
ATGGTCATTCAAGGTTTCTTTCATATGTAGTAATATAGTCTCTAATTCTTTCTATGGTTCTATCATATCCTTAGTTACTTGGCATGTCTCATAGTTTTCTTGTTTCATATTCATATTTTCAAATTTAGCAATCATTCTAGGAGAATCCAAAACTTCATGGTCCATATATTTACAACAAAGAAAACTAGGTCTTCTACCAGGGAATTCCTTAGCAAGATGTCCTGGTCTTCTGCAACTGTAACAAAGGGTTAATCCTTTCTTTCTCTTAAATGATCCCCAACCTTTCCTGTACTGCGCATTGGGATCACTGTAACTCACCTGCAAAAAATTATTTCTAGGATCCTGCATCGATTTTTTAGTCCAAACATTATTTCTATGCATAGGGATAACATAACTTTCATTATTATCATATCTATTCTTATCAAATATTATTTCTTCTAACTGTGCTCTAGTTTTTAGATTAGGACAAAATTTATCAAACATACCTAGATACATTCTTTCAAAACAAAAAATTTCACTTATATTACCTTTCTTAGAGCACAAAGCTTTAATATCTTACTTCTTTTCTTCAGATCAGACTTCTATTCTCAGAATAGAGCTTTGCAAGTCAATTTTGCGCATTAAAGCAACAAATCTACGCACATATATTTCTTTTCTTCAGTTCCCAACATTCACAATTTCAGGTCCCGACAATGGAACCATTTGTTTGCACAGGGGCAGACCCAGGGTTCAACGCTTCAACAATGAACCAAAAAAACCCTAACTACCGACCCTTTCGTCAACACCTGTGAAGCATATGAAGTATCACCCGAGGTAGAGGCAGGGGTGGTTGTAGGACTCAAATGTGTGCAACCTAGCTGGGACACAGATCTGTGATTACGCCACTCTGACAAATCACTTAGTAGTTAACATTCATCAGTATTTAACCTCTATTCACATCGTAGAACCAAACCCTAATTACAAAACAATACAGTATTATACCATATCTAACACATCTAAGCACTTAGAATATGGAAATAGATTAGATCTAGCATTCATTCACATTACTAAGCACTAAGCTAGTATACCAGATGCATCATACATAAATATATCAGAACTAAGAATAAATCACATCACTAACATAAAACCATAATGAACAAAGAAACCATAACACAAGATATACGTGGTTCACCCTAGTGTGGGGCTACGTCCACCAACTCTTCATCTTCTTTATTATCTTCTGTCAATCTCCTTACATGCACAAAGCCTCAGAACCTACTCCGCATAGGACAAGATATTTGTGTGCACATCACTATATCCTCCTTCCTCGAGCTAGGTTTAAGAACAAATCCTTCTTACTTTCTATACACAAGCTTCTTACAATCAATTTCACTTAGCTATGTAAGTTCTTAATACATAGCATGCACAAATAATCCACAACTATTCACACTTAGCACATTGGCCTCTTGCTACATCTCCTAGATATCTATTTATACATTACAAAATGGACCTAGACACGGGTAAAACCATGGGATGATATCCCATACCTGTTACATAAATCCTAATCCCAAAAACTTCCCTAAAAAGGGGCCGAGATCCCACGATCTCTTCTTCGACTTGCGCTCCGCCTTCGACCAGCCTGTCGAAGTCCCAAAAGAGGTCAAACATGACTAAGGATATCCAAAACTTGTTCAAGGGCCAACATGGAGTATGGGTGAGATCCAAACCGATCAGAGGGCACCTCATCTCAAAGCTTCTCTTCTAGAATCTTCTTGAATTTAAACATTTTCTCCCCTTTTAAGCAGTGTTGCACTCTGTAGTGGAGAATCCTGAGACACTGTCGCACCCTATAGTGGTGCAACATGCGACACTTGAGGGTGTCACACCTTGTAGTGATGAAAACCATGAAGCTCTCTTAAATTAATGTTTTAAAGGCCCCATTAACATCTTTAACCCTTTTTGCATGATTTCCTTCTCTCAAAGTAAGGTTCTTCTTCAACAATCATAGCTTGTATGCGATGGATGATAGAGGATAAGTGAACATTGTGAGTTGTGACAAAATATTATGTAAAATAATGCCCCCCATAGTATGAAGCTAGAACGAGTGATAGATGAAATAGTTTTCCATGTGGTTCTTGAAGCAAAGAAATCATCAGTTAGAGACCTTTCAACAACAAATAATGAATTATAGTATCATCTCTGAGGTATGAATTCCCATACTTAGAATATAAATGAATCGAAACATAGATGTTTACATTCAAATATCCTTGTCATGTATGATAGATCACGACCACCAAATTACACCGTGAATTCATGCCAAAATGTTTCAAATCTAAACATAGCCATTGAAAATACACTATGTATCTATGTTGTAAAGACTTCAAATTTTTAACATAGCCATGAAACATACACTATGTATTTATGCAACATTACATACTCAAAATACTCCATCACAACCTGATCCATTTGACAAGATCGAGGGTCTTCATTTCCACTGTGCCATAGTACAAATCTAACCACGTGAATAAAGGTGTTGAATTCAATCATGGTAGAAACCATCAAATTACCCATCAATGATGATTACTGTTAACATATGTGAAATGAACCACCAAAGATGACAATGTCCCTTAAGGTAAACAAGTACATTCTACCAAGTCTAAATAAATGAGCTGAAGTAGAACACCCATAGGATCATTCAATCAAAGGTCATTGATGAAAACCTATCGTCGAAGGAGAGGAAACTTGCCATTGAGGCATGCAACTTCGAAGGTACTATAGAGATTCTAAACCGTATTCCTAGATAATGTTTTGAAGTCGATAGGAAGTGGTGCCTCACAGGTGCGCCTTGATGTATCCCCCATCAACGACATGAAACATGTGAAAATATTTGAAGTAGATAGAGCATGGATTGTTGTATGACTTAATCAGGGATGGTCGACATTATAAAATATTTATTTTCAACAAGACTTCTCTTGAACATATGGATGACATGACAACTGTCTTGGTAGCATTGACTCAAAATAGGATCACAAACCAAAGTGTATACTCATGGAGGAATATGATCAATAAGAGACAAATGTATTTCCCAACCTTGGCACAAGGAGTGAAAGGGTGTCATGTTCAAGAGTGAGTAGCTGGAAAAGATTAATACAAATTTCATATAAGTTTCCTTTCCAAATTGCCCCCCACTATGTCTGGTGAGTACCTATTTATTTTTAACAAGATTGAGGAGGATAACATATGCTTGTAATATAATCTCATCCTTCATATGATTCATTCGGAATATTTTTAAAGAACCCTAGGAAGGAGTGGTTTGGTCCCATGGGTCTTTCAATGTAAATTTTATGAGTCCAAAGAAAGTAAACTCGGTGGTTTTTCATGTTTAGAGAGTTTCAAAAAGACTTAAAGAAAACTATAGGGTTAAGTTTTTCGTAAATTTAGTCTCCCAAGCCCAAAAAAAGTATAAAATAATACCTAGGAGAACTCTTCTAGCCATAATTGACTAGAGTATTCATTTTTTGTAATTAATCGTACTCAACCTGAAAAAGGGGTAAAATAAAACTAAATAGATGATCTTTTAAACAAGGATGATTTTAAGGATGGAATTTTATTTTAAAATGCAGAAACCTTGGCGAATCTTACTAATCCTTCCTATGCCAACTATAAAATGTTTGACGATATTTTTGTAAAAATATTCAAATTTATAAGGATTTTATATAGTTTGTATAATGTTTTGGACACTTTTATGGTAAAATAATTTTATCCTATAGAATTTGGGCAATTCATTTTCAGAATAACGAATATTGTTTTGGGAAAAACTATGGAAAATTATCTCATGAGTGAAATTTATCCCCTAAAATCATCTCTGCTTTCAAATTATTTAATGCATGTGAAAGAAAGCAATTTCGCTGAACAATATTTTCGTATTTATAGTGTTTTTAAAAGATCTTAAAGAAAACCCCTATGGTGTGTTTTGGGTAATTTTTAATGTTTTTTATTTTTCCTTGGAAAAAACAATAAAAAATATGTTTGACACTAACTTCATGTTTCCAATAAAACCCATTACCTAAACATTCTAGAACAAACCATCAATCGTGTTTTATAATTAAAGAAACCAATTAAGTATTATATGAAAGTGGGTAAAAATGAAAAAGAATATTAAAATGAATATTCTTCACTAGGATAAAACAGACAAATGTATTATTTTCACCATTGTGTCTTCACCTCTTTCATAGTGAAAAATACCTCTTTTGGTTGAAACTTCAGGCAATGATTGTGAGCATATCAATGGATGATTCAGACTCTCGTTTTCTCCAAGTAATACCTCTTCTCTTCTTCTTTCATTTGATGGTAATTTTATGTCATTCAAGTTGTTTTTGGGTGTTTTTGAGCTTGTGGGAAATCCATAAAATGTGTCTCCCAAGTGTCACAGGTTGCCCATATCGGGAATTGCAACACTCTAGAGTGTCACAGTATTTCCCAATCAAGAACTCCAAAATTTTATCTCTATGTATAAGACTCAGAGTGTGACACCCCAAAACCCAAATTTCTCTTGGATTTTGAGAAGCGATGCTTGAAAATTTTGGTTCTTAGCTGATGAATAAATTCTTTGTTGGTTGTTTGCATACTTTTGACTAGTTAAAATTTTGGAATGGAGGGAAAGAGAGCACAAATTAGAAGATCAAATTGCCTCTAATGACACAAGTAATATGTTGGATCTCCGGAGGTGTGGATTGGTGAAATGTTTCGAGATCCATGGCAAGAGAACTCAGTTTTTGTTTTCAGATTTCTTGGTGAAGATGTGGGAACCCGATGAAAAATTGTTGAAGGTCGTTGTCGACGATTTGGCTTTGGAAATAGAGTACATATGTTTTTTAACTGGGTACTCAAGGTGAGGAGAGAGAATATAGTTAGTTGGATTCAAGGGAGGTGATGAAAAGACCAAGAATTATATTTCACAACATTCCATTGCTGGGACAAGGAAAAGTAATGGGAAGATTTTGATTAAAAATGTGAGAGACCTCTCTTTAAGAACCGTTTTATTCACCATTACTCAAGTTTCCAGAAGTGTAGTTCTTCATTTTTCCACCAAATCTCATATGTGATATGCAGTATATTGTATGGATCCAAAAGTGGGTAATTGGTGCGAGTGAATACACAAAAGAATGAAAGATCAATTGACAAAGTGAAAGACTGGTCAATTGAGGCAATTCGGTTACGTGTCAATCTTAGTCTCTTTCTTCATGGAACGAGTTCCACTTTTTCTCTTAGAGTATATGGTTATATGAAGACCCTAACCCACAAGAACCTCAAAAAAAGAGGTAGGTGGACCTGATGATGCACCATGGTGGCAGTCCCATAATCTCCTACGATGAGAATTTCTTCAAATGGATGAAGAAAGGATCATCATGATAGAGGAATACGCCCATGAAGGAATGGATTTCTGAGGAGATCTATATCTAATCCTTCTAGTGTGGTATTAGTGGAATGACGCAGGCAAAAAAGAAACCATTTTAAAATTTTGATTTTATTTTATTTTTTGGGTGTATTGAGACTAATTTGGCTTTCAACATGCATATATTGGACCATATGGGGCCTCTCCAATCAAGGGGAGAGGTGATATAGGTTCTATGGTGGGTCATAACTATGAGACAACAAATTAGATCAAGGAGATAGAGCATAAACTGAAGGGACTGGCTATGGGAATTCTAGACGTTCAGATTGATGACCTACGATGTCAATACTAGAGGAACACAAGAGGGGTTTCTAGGCGTATAACTCATCTGCTCTAGAGGGTAGCTCAGGAAGTAGTGTGTTTTCATGAGCACCATTATTATGATTTAGTTTGTCCTTTTGACCATAGACATGTATTGATATGAAATCCATAGGCTTGTTATTGTCTCAATAGATTTTGTAAACTTTTTGGAACCTTAATATAAAAAGATTTATACTTTTGTTTTATCTAGTACAAAGTGTGTATGTGATATTGATAGATGTTGCAAATGTATATCTAACACATGTTTATATGAAGTGTCTATCAATGTATTTAGACTTCTCGGAATATGTTGAAATTCTAAATAGTCAAATTCTCTTTCCAAGAGGCGAACCCTTAAATATACTCGTAAAAGAGTATGATTTTATATAGAATAAATGTTACGTAACTACAGTACCACGAGTTGAGAGTCAAGTCAGAAAACTAAGCAGAGAATACCAAGTTAAATGACTTCCCTTAATAGATCAATGACTTTGCTATACTCCACAATATTACTACTTGCATGTCTAAGGCTTATACCATGTAGACTTATCAACTCATCAATGGGTGTGTATATTTCCCATGCAGCAGATGCAAGGTTATGGGTACTGTTGCTAGCATCATCACCAAAGCTAACATAAGGTATATGGGATGTCGACATCTTCAAATCAAGCACAATGCAAGATAAACAGTAATCAGAAATCAATGAAAAAGGAAAAAATATCACACTAAAGTAAGTTACAATATTTACAAAGCACTTATGTAGAATAACTCTTAGCATAGTACTTTTTGAATTAAATCCCATTTCTGGGTTCACCCAAAGAAACTCCATTATAATATACTAGCTCATAAGCCCCTTTTTCTAACACACGTTTAACAATATAAGGGCCATGCCACATAGAATCGAATTTTCAAGCTCCTAAGTTTTCATGATCTTGATCACATAGCAGGACCATGTCACCTTCAAAAAACACACGAGGTCTAATGGTTTTATCATATTGAGAGTTGACACATTTTTTATGAGATTCATTAGCCAGGGTGGGATCACGATGAGTTTATCTAATTATGTCAAATGTAAAAGGCATTCTTCCTCGGCTGAGGTTTTAGGAAGAAATTCA
Organism: Picea mariana; assembly: GCA_032191745.1. Lineage (NCBI taxonomy): Eukaryota > Viridiplantae > Streptophyta > Pinopsida > Pinales > Pinaceae > Picea > Picea mariana. Next base: position 8,740 of record JASDQU010238334.1, on the reverse strand, counting down.
AAGGCTATTTTAAAAGATGGTATTTCACATTCAATCGACAACACAACTTTTAAACCACACACCATCTGAAATAGCGTAAAACCTGTAGTTGTTTAAATCAAAGTTTGATATGCCCTAAATGAAAAAAAAAGAATTGTATGCCAATTCGATTTGTTAATCCCTTTCATCCTATGAAGCATAGTCGACAAAACTTTGTTGGTAGCTTCGACTTCACCATTGGCCTACGAGTAGTAAGGAGTTGTGTTTTCATTTCGTAAACCCAACTCAATGGTTAATTATGACATCATATAATTGCAAAAATGAGTGCCATGATTAGTGAAAATGGACTGAGGCACATAAATTCAAGTAATAATGTGATTAAAAATGAAAAGAGATGTAGTTTTACTGATATTATTATATGTGGTCAACGCCTCGGCCCATTTAGTAAAATAGTCTACAACGACAAAAATGTACCCATTCCCCTTGGTCGATGAGGGTAACATGTCATGAAATCAATGCCCCATTTTGAACATGGACCATCATAAACTACATAGTGAAGAGGAGCAAGAGAGGCACACAAATTACAATCATATATCTAGAGTGCATGACATTTTTGAAGCACAAGGATGCTATATTTAAAAAATGATGACCAAAAATATCTCGCACGTATATTTTTTTTGGTTGTGGCATACCCAGACATATGACCACCACATTCTTTAGCATGGTAGTCAGTAAGGGATCTATCGGCTTCATCGTGTGTTAAACACCACCAAAAAATAGTTTCGACACCACGATGATAAAGTGTATCGCCAACAATGATGTATTAGCGAGCTTGGTATCAAATACGATGACTTTCAATACTAAATAGATCAGTCCAAAAGGTATGGTTTTGGAGATAGATTATTATATGTCTGTACCATAGATCAGAAGAGATGATCAGAAAAAAGGATTCTTCAGGAATCGATTCTTCTGTCAAACTCTCAGATGAAGATGAGGGAAGGTCACAAATTATCTCAACAAAGACCAAAGATTGCTTGGATTTGGATTTTTTAAATTCCAAATCAAACTCTTGTAGGATGAAAATCCACTTTGAGTATTTCCCCCCCCAACATGTTTCTAGTCAATATATGTTGCATGGGGTTACAATAAAAAATAATGGTGGTTTTGCGCAGTAAGATGTAGTGATGAAAACATTGGACAACTTGAACAACAACCAATTCCAATTTCTCTCCATGTGAATATTTGATTTCAGTAGGAGATAGACTCTTACTCATAGAGTATACCACATGTTAAGCATGTGAATGATCATCTTGTACCAATGCCATAGCAACAGTACTATCAGAAGAATCAAGGTATAAAAAATAATCTCAACTATATTCCAAGGGATGTAACAATGGAATATGAGTTAATGCATGCTTTAGAGCATTAAATGTTGTTTGAGTAGTTTCATTCAAAACAAAGGGAACCCCTTAAGAATTCAGATACAACCCTTGGTTAGTTCTACATATTTAGGAACAAATCGACGTAAAAAGTTTTCCTTCCCTTGCAAACTTTGGAGTTTGTGGAGAGTTGACGGAGGAGGTAAGTTCAAGATGGCCTCGATATTCAAGGGATCAACACAGATCCCTTGATTGGACATGATAAACCAAGGAGACATCATGATAATTTTGAGAACCAATAGATTTCCAACAATCAGGATGTCTCCTTGGTTTATCAAGATAATTTGGAGAACCAATAGCTTTCCAACAATTAAGAAACATCACACAAGTCGAGGCTCCTTCGTCTATAACAATACGAAAAATATTATTTTGTCGTACAATAACTTGAACATGAAATGCAAGTTGGTGAGGGAGCCTTGGAAGTTGTGTTTCCAGTTCAAAGGATTTCATATTCACATCACTAGGGTCAATTACACCAATGGCTGTCAACAATGCTCTTCATTTTGGGGGGCAAGTTTAGAGGACTTTGAGGGTTGACATCATAGAAAGAGCTTGAGCTAAATCATCTACAATATTATAGTTATGAGAAGCTCACACATGCGGATTAAAATATGACCTATGAACAAAACATTTTGGAGGTAGTATAATCACTATGTCTGAAATTGGTTGATCAATCTGTAGAGGAATAGTAGGTGGTGGGGTAGATGTAGAAGGTTGTTAAACAACACTTCCATTTGAGGAAGGATAGTCCTTGGTTCATGTTGTGAGTGAAACCTATTTATGTTTATATGTTGTACACATAAGTAGATAAGATCTTCCTAAAGAAGAGGGTTGTTCTAAAGTAACCATTTGAATCTGTTGAGATGGAAAAGGATTGGTCAATACAATGGGTTTTCTTGAAGTTCCTTTAAGGAAATGATTTACATCAGAACGATGCGAACAATATTTAGTGTAATGATCCTCACCACAAATGAGAAAAGGATATTTAGGTTTACGTTTTTCCTTATCTTCAACAGGTGGAATTTTTAGTTTTTCTTGTGGTTGGGCATTTATTTTTTTTTCCTTTTCCTTTTTTATTATTTCTAGTTAGCGGTTGGTGTAGATTGAATCGCATTGACTTCATAAGTGTTACTAGAAGGACTGGCAGGAGGTGTAGTATTTTGAGTAGTCTTAGTGGTGGGTGTTTTCTTTGGGTTTGAAGTTGTGGTAGAAGTATTAATTTTAGTCTCTTGATTAATAGAACCAATCACACCATCAACAACATGATATTCTGCAAGAGGTGTTGTTTTTGGATTTGTCGATGAGCTAGGAACGTGAGTAATCATATCGTATAATTTTTGAGTTTGAGAATATACCAAATCAAGATATTGGGAATGACTAATGGCTTGTTCCTAAATAACTACTCCTCCCATAGAAACACCTTGAGATATGGTTCCTAGAAGATATTTAGTGAACCATTCATCTAACAATTGATCATGAATGTGAGATTTGATTAATTTTCCTCTCCTTCTCCACTCATGAATATGATCGAAAATATGAGTAGAGGTTGTTTGTTGAAGTGAAGTTAAAAGTTCAGTCTCTATTACATATCGAATAGGTATTTGAAAACATGTGAGGAATACCATGGCTAATGAATTAAAGTCATAGAAGAATCCTCTACGTAATTCAATGTACCAATTAGTTGTGGTCTCCATAAGAGTTCTTTGGAAAATACATAAGCGTATAGAGTCATCCATCGAACTTCAAAATATCTGAGGGTAATTCAGAAGGAATAACTGGACAAAAAGGAGAGTGAGAAATGGAATCACTCATTAATCTAGAAAAGTATGGTAAATCCAAAGTGGATAAAAATGACAATTGTCTATTAAATTTAGGATACTGGTAAATTTGAGGAGGACATCCCGTTAGAATACCAATAGAACCATAATCATTTTGTAAAGGTGCATTATATATTGATCCTGTTGTAGGTTGTTGCTGGGGGTTTGGGACATATAAGAAGGATTAACTTGTTGACTAGGCATCCCTCCTTGAGGATGAATACCCATTTGAGCAGGTTGACTCCATGTAGGGTCCATGGTTCCTTGAAAATGTTTCCAAGGATTAATACCTAGGAAAATGGGATTAGAGGGTCCATCTTGGGTAGTTTCGGGAAAACTTTGTCTAGGAATTGGACTTGGGAAAATAGGGTTAAAGGGACCCATGGGATGGGTTCCTCTACCCGAAGGGCCTGCCAAGGTAGCTTTCTCCCCCAGATGTTGTTGTGTTCCAATATTCCAATATGGACCTATAACCTATGATCCAATAAAAGGTTGACCAATAACAAGGTTTTTTCCTCTAGGTAAAGGTTTCCCCTGAGCTAGAATTTGTGTCCCAACATAAAACTTAGATCTAGAAGGATGTTGACCACTTAGTCCTCTAGGAGGGTTCAATACTCCTAGTCAAATATGGGTATAATTAGGAATGCATCCACTAGGAGCATTATATATGGGAGGAATTTATTGACCTCCTCTAGGAAGAAGCAAAGTTCCAATGAGGTTATGATATGTCGAAGAGCTACTAGCTTGAAAAGGTATATTTTTTCGCAATTTTCATGGCGCTATTCATTTGAATAGGAAGGAAAATACCTATCCCACTTGATACCTGCCATGAGATAGCAGCAGTATAACCTATTTATCCCATACGGTGACCAAGGAAAAGGTTTGAGGACGTGGTGATTGTAGCAGTAACACCAGGTGTAAGTGGTGTAGTAAAATATGGTTGATGGATATTGTGGGGCCTGAGATATGATCTATTTTATGATGTTAATTAGAACCTTTTTGTTGAATGTGTATATGCGTTTTCATGTTTTGAAGAAGCTTTTTGAAGAATTTTGTGCCAAAACACTATGATCTACACCAAGTATGCATAATTCATGTTTTATGTAATTCTTGAGTACAATTCATTATTTTATTATGTTTCCAAGAATCTAATTCACGTTTTTTGATGTTACAGGGAAAAATCACATCATGTTTCTATTTCTGGTACTCCATTCGGCACTATTGCAGGCAACTAACCTAAATCTTAAATTGTGGGAGAATGAAGTGGAATATCAAAAATCCGGCACATGGGTTTTGTGTGTAATATGCCCAACTAGGTCCTTTGCAGGCCGTTTCCAGAAATTCTCAATGGGTTAAGAGCAGTTCATGGTTTTCAATTCTGCATCTGGTACCCGGTCTAACACTCTATCCAGTACCTCATCCTCCATAAAAATGGTGGGTGATTTGGTGGTTATGGAATTGGCGGCCAATAGTGGGAGAATCAGAAACATGGGTTTTTCTCGGGCTTACCCCCTCCAACTACTGAACTCTTGACAACATAGTTTGGGTTGTTAAGCTAGGTGATTATTGGCTCGCTCTGTTTTGGCAGTTAGGACACCATTAATGTAATTTTCTATTTTTAGAAGTGGTTCGACCATCCAGTGGTCGACCGCTTGGTATATAAATATTATAAATACCACCGTGGTGGTCATACAATAGATAAGAAGTAGTGTGTTAGAGGAAAATATGATTTTGGTTCTATTTTGCCATTTTCATTTTGCGAGGCTATGTAAAACCTGCGTTTTTAGTTTTAATGGTGGAATCGTTGTGTTGAAGTTCGTGGTGTGCCTTTGAAGAGTAACCACAACTGTTGGGGGGCCCACCAGAAGTCTGGGTAACTATCTTATGAGTTTATTTGTGAATGAGATAGTGTAGATGCATTTTTATTTTATTTCCTGTACATGAAATGATATTTTACTTCTTTGTTATTTAATTTGTTGTTTGTGATTTAGTTTGTTTAGCTTAGTTTTTGCAGGTTATTATGAGGATTTTTGTTAGTATGCAATGAGTTATTAGTTAGTAGAAGCAAGCTTGCAGATTTAGACACTAACCCTGTGTGTAGTTAGATGGTAAAATAGACTTTCTTCACGCTGAAATAGAAGTTAAAACAAAGTTTTAGGAAAGAAATTTAATTCATGCTTTCTTTGACAGGGTTTCAGTGGATGGATAGTGATAGTGTTAGTTTTTATTTGCAAATTTTTTATTCAAATGATATTTAGTCTTTGTTGATCTAGTTGTTAGCTATTTTACTCATTTCATTACTTGTCATATGCTAGACTAGTGTTTAATTTATGTTTATGAGCATTTTCCTTTTTTGCAATTTGAATTGTTAATATAGAGCTAGTTTAGTTTATGTTATGAAATTTCTTGCTTAGATTTAGGTTGCAATTTCAAGTTGTAGTTAATTATTGAGTTTAGTGTAGTATGAATTTGCTTCATTAGTATAGAATGCAATTGAGTTTATTAGCATAGTCTCATTATACTGTTGATGATTAATGCATGATAGTTTCTTGTTTTCATAGATAGTTTTATTTCTATTGTAGGATAGATAGTCTTTTCTTTGATAGATTAGATAGTAGCTTGCTTATCATAGGTTCAAGACTAGTTGTTAATTTCTCTTGCTTTCCATTTAATAGATTTCCTTTTATGAATTAGAAATAGTTTTGAAGTTGGAAAATAGAATATAGTCCACTTGCCTCTTAGGCTAGATAGTTGTTCAATGAGAAATTTTAATTAGATTACTTGCAGTAGAAGTTATCTTAGAGTAGTTAGTTGTTTACTTGCTTTAATAGGTTAGCTAGTTGTTTTGCTTACTTGTTTACTTGCTTTAATAGGTTAGTTAGTTTTTTTGCTTACTTGTTTACTTGCTTTAATAGAATAGTTGTTGGCTTGTTTATTTATTTGCTTTCATAGGGTAGTTGCTCATTGAATTTAGGTTGGCAACTTAAAGTAGTTTTCTTTTGTTATTTTGTTATTTTTATTCTTAAATAGTTTGCTTTTTCTTATTGCTTATTGTTATGAACTAGTTTTCTTTAAATAGGGTTTTCACTTGTTTTTCTAGAACTATCCATCGATTCCTTGTCCAAAGGTTACCTAGGTTACATAGTTGAAGTTTCTTAGTAGGTTTTTCCATTAATAGTCTTTGCTTGAATAGATTATGCCTTAGATAGCCACTTCCTTAATTAGACTATACTACTACCAACCATTCTACCTTGGCATATATTTTGCTACAACTCTAAGTTTACTTACCCTGGGTTGACAATTTAATTGAGGGTTTTTAGTGTGTTATTAGTGCATATAGGACACCCATCATTTTTGGCACCATTGCCGGGGAGTTGTCTCAAGGTAGGAAATATTTAGGAAATATATCATTTCTAGACCTTAGCATTAGATTGGTGGCAGGGGAACTTTAATAAAAGAGGTAAGAACCTACGCATCTTCTATTGCAGGCTCCCCCAAACCCACTGGTATTTTTTCTTTTTCTTTTTGTTTTCTTTCATGAATAGACCTAGAAACCCAAAAGGTAGATACAATAAATCTAAATCAGACCTTTCAACCAAGGTTCCTTCCGACCTTTTTGGGGGAAGGAACGTTCCAGTCATAAACTCCCCAGACCAATACCGAAAACTAAGCGTTAGCTCAACCCAAAGAGCTAAAATTGTCTCTGAAGAGACTAAGACAGGGAGCATTAAAAAATAGAAAATTGAAGCACCAATAATAGTGGGACAAGAGGCAAGACCACTCGAGCCTTCCGCAGAACTAAACAATAAAACCTTTGTTTTCTTACCACCATCAGGAGATACTAACCTTGTGGACATCATTTTTGTGTGAACCAAGTTTTATCAAATGGGAAGATGAACTCAGAAGCAACTTTAAGCCCGAGGAAACTTTCTCAAATCCTAGCAATAGTTGGGATCTCTTCTTCTCAAGAAGAACACATATTGACAATAGCCAAGAAATTGAATACCTCTCAAGAAATATTAGAAGAATCAAGGTCCTATGAGCTAAAAAATGATTTTCCTTTCCAAAATGAGAAGGAAACTGAAAAATTATGGACTACACCTAGTGGAGAGAAATCATTAAGACCTAATATTGAGGAGTTCTCAACATCCATCTCATTAGATCCTTTATGTACTTCACAAATCAATCATCTAGAGGAAGAGGATCTGCATAGCATGATGAAGGAGAGCATACAAATTATTGTTGAAGAACATCTAGATTACATTGAAATTTGGTTTCAATAGGTCACCAGGCCAGAATTCTATTCTCTTCTTCAACACCTTCTGATGCCCAAACAAGTAGGTTGGTTGGTTCTTCATATCCAAGTAATCATTGCGGTAACTTTTTCATATATGGATATGAGTATGTTTCTTATCTTGCTCCACACATGGTTACATTGGAAGAGTTCTTATACTTGAATAAATATTTTACCTTTCTTTTTAGGTAGAGTAGGATAGTAAATAAAAGTTGCATGTTGTTAGTTTAGATTAAAGTCGAATGAAACCTCATTTTACATTTTCTTTTAATAAAATAACTATGAGATACATGTTCCAGTGACTTGATCTCATTGATCTCATTAGTCTTTGATATTTTAGAGTGTGTTTTTTTTCTAGAGACTTCTGTAGGTATTTATTTCACCAGGAGTAGACAGCTTCAAGGAAATATATAAGAAGGATTCTTCTTTGAAACAATGCTATACTTCAACCTTGTTGTCTACTAAGCATCAAATGAATAATGACTTGTTGTAATTAGCCATACTTTTGATAAAAAAATTCATTTTCTTAAGGCATCTTAAATAACAATTGCTCTTAAACCTTCACCACGATATAAGGAAGTGACACCATAACCATCAAGATTAGAGGTCTCTCATACAGTTTCTCCAAGAAACCCGAGTAAGTGAGTAAATTATATTTATTAAGGAGTAACAAGGAGGTCCGATTAACGGTTAGTCATGGAAACATCAAAATAAATTACAAAAGAAGAAAGTGAGTTGAGCCTAGAGATACCTTTCTGTTCTTTCTCAATGGTACCATCCACTACACACTAAATAACTTGATTATATCATATCTTTGGATATACCACGTCCTCTTAAGTACCTCTTACATTAGGACAATCACTAAGAAATATAACGGAAAGTCATCCTCTAACATAAATACCATCCCAATTGAAAAAAAAAAAAATTGTTTTCAGAGTTGTCCCCCCATCCTCTTGCATAAATAAATATTATACTAAAATCTTAAAAGATGGAGGGTCAGTCTCTAAGGGTGTAAGAGGCTAACCCGTCGGGATACTGAATAGGTTTGTTGGCAGCAGGTAATGGCCTATGGTATGACTAGGTAAACCCGCCAGAGTACTGAACATGCTTGCTCGCAGCGGAGCATTCTACCTAGCGAGGATGATAATCTGACAAAAAATAAATTTAAACCTGTCCCGATGTACGACATTACTTGTAGACAAAGCTGGCAT
>JASDQU010238333.1:0-12352 GCA_032191745.1 Picea mariana | reverse complement strand
CGTTCTTCTACCCCCACTCTTTCCTTGGTATGTGGTGTCGATGGCTCTATGACCCTGCTACTACTTGCTATCTGTACTTCCCCGAATTTCTTAAGGAACTACCCAATTTCTACCAATTATTTTTGAAGTTTGTCCCTATGATGCGTTGCATGGTCGAAGTCCTCAGATAGGCAATCCTGGACCATTCGGTCTATCATCTCCATGTCATCATCTGTAATCATCTATTCTAGAAGTGGTCTTTGTGCCTTCATTTTCTTACGCAATCCTCCAGTCTACATTGTTGGTCTCTTGCTTCCCCCTGTTTCCTGTGTGTTGGAGTTTGGGGCGGTCTCCTGCGCTCCTTCAGCCTGCTTCTGCGCTCCCTCAGACTGCTTATGTGCTCCCTCAACCTGATTCTGTTATCCCTTAGGTGGTTGTGTATTCTCCTTCTTCCCCTTCTGGGTCCTTGTCTTCCTTGGCCCTTCGTCTACCTGTGTTGGCTTGCTTTGGCCCGTTCTTGGTCTCTTGGGCACTTGGATTTTCGGAGGCTGTGTTTCTCCCTGCTCTGCCTCTTCCTCTGTTGTTCTTTCTGGTACTTCCCGGGTAATGGTTGGGATCCTCTATTTGTCAAGCCATTTTTTGATGACCATGTCGATATCCCCCTCTGTGATGCAGTAGCACATATGTAGCCACTGTCTAGACGGATCTTGCCTTGCTTGTATCCACATTGTTTTTCATGTGGCCTGGAAATTGCCGATGTCTGCATATCATGCAAAAGCCTCTTGTGTTACTCTCCATGATCGATTGATGGCTTCTTGCATGTCACGTAGGTATGCTTCAAATATGAACCCATTCTCCCTCTTATGCCTAGCATTCAGCCTGGCTCTCAGCACTAAATACCTCACTCCCTTAGGCTTTGGTCTGGTACAAAAAACTATGTACCCTAGTTCTCACCATCCTGTGAAGGCTATTAAGGTAATCATCCATGAGTAATGGAACTTTGTGCCTAGGTCCTACGCATCCTTGCAGTCCTCTTGGAATAAGTTTAATAAGTATGGTGCCCATCTCATTGAGGTGCCTTCTGCGCACTGGGCTGCAACTGCAATGACTCCAGCTGGTACTTCATCTCTGTGGCATTTTCTTAGCAAATTGCAGGCTAAGATTTTTGCACCCAATCATGTGGTTGTGTTGTTGATTCATTTGATAATGATCCCTCTTGTCCCCTTGGTGGTGCCACACTTCTTCTTCATTTCTTTTGTTGGTGCTTTCTCCTTGGATTTGTCGTTCAGAACCAACACGGGATCCATCCCCCGAATTGGTAACCATGTTATTTGTGCAATAAGCTCAACAGTTATGGGGACGGGTTTGTCCAGCGATATGTCCCCTCCATGTGTGACTTCTAGCAGTTGTTTGATGCATGATGTTGCGTACTGGCCTCTGCCAAAATGGGGTAGGTTCAGCAGACCTAAGATTCTTGTTTTCTCCAGCCTAGTTTCCCACTGGTATGGTTGTTTAATCATTTCTCCAACCTGAGTTGTGCCTATGGTCTGTATGAAGACCCTCTACGTAAGTTCTGGGAACTTGGCTTCGTCTGCTACATCATGGTCTGAATATTTGAGCTTCTTGACATGGCCCAATAGCTGCGGTCCTACCTGTACTCCAGCTAGTATGCATGGTATAACAATCTTTGTTGCAGGTTTCTTGCAGGGTGAGATTGGTATCTATATCTTGTCTTTCTGTTGTGGTGGTTGTCTTGAAGTTCCAGCATCTTCTGGTTGCTCCTCTATAATCCATCCTAAACAAGCCGAGACATCTTCATCGGTCTCCCCTGCTGGGTATTCTAAGAAAGTCGCTTGGGACTCATTTGACTCCACTATTGTTGTCAACTTCGGCGTCGTGCCATTGACTTTTGGAGTTGCCTCTGTATACTCTGGTTGCATCTCCTTCAAGGTTTCGGCTTCCTAGTTCTGAGGCTCTTGCATCGTTGTTGGCATATATACCTTCCTGGCCTCTGTTGTTGGCTGTTGAATTTCCTCCAGTATCAGTGTGGATTTTACTGGTATCGTCTCTAGGGATGGGATTTCATCGATATCGACGATCTCTGGCTGAAGTTTTTCATCCTCTTCCAATAGTCCTTATGACCTAGTTTGAACCCTGGTTGGTCTAGCACTCTGGCTTGCATCTGCTGGCTTTGGTGGTGCCATAGCGGTGACTGTCAAATGTTTTTGGGGTTTGAATGACTTATTTGATCATTGTATCCTCTCTCTATGTGTTCTAGCTGTTGTAGCTCTCTGTTTGTTCTCCTTTCGCGAATAGACTAGTCTCTCCCAGGCTCACGTGTTGTATCGGCTTCCCATGAAGCTTGTCGAGGGAGCTTCCTCCATTATGGGTTTAATGCACCATAACTGTAGGTTCAATGTATCTCTGATGGTTTCGTACTTGCCATTACTCTTTCTTTTTTGTCTCCAGTTGGTGCAATTAATGTGATGTCCCATCGGTCCTTGTCGTCCTTTAATTTCGCCTAGTGTTGTCCTGTCATCCTGCTTTTGTCGAATTTCCTTTTCTCGCTTGTTTCCCTTTGTATATAATCGTTGTCCTTGCCTTTGTAAAATTCATGTTTCTAACTTTGAGTGGCCTTTATACCTCTGGTGCACTGCACCCTCTTTAGTTTTGTTTCCTTTTTGTTCTATTTTTTATTTTTCTTTTTCTTTTTTTATACTACACGGTGGGTGGTCAATTGTTCTTATACAGCTTCAGTTGGCTGCCAATTATCATTCCTTTGAGTTTTGTGCCTGCTAAATCTCTTAGTTGTACATCTCCTCCATTTGTGACATATTTTACTTCGTGTGGTCCTAACCAATGCATTCTAATCTTTCTCGGGTGCTGAAACGATTTACTATCATACATCAATACTAGATATCCTTCCTTAAATGTTTTCTTCTTGATGTTTCTATCATACCAAGCTTTGTCTCTTGCTTTCTGCTCTTGTTGATGGAATCCTGCCAAGATTCGATCTTCCTCCATGGTCAATAACTAATTCAATCTCTCATGTACTGCGCCTCGTTCTGTCATTTGTGTGATAACTGCTACGCGCAAGCTGGGTACTAAAAACTCTAATGGCACTAATTCTTGGCCATAAACCAGTTTAAATCGTGTGTGCCCTGTTAACTTTTTGCATGTAGTCCTATAGGCCCATAATACTACGGGTACTTTGAGGTCCCAGTCGTCCCTGTTGACGTTACAGATCTTTGTCAGGGCGTTCTCCAGAATTTTTTTGAAGGCTTCCACTGTGTCATTTACCTGTGGATGATACGGTGTGCTCTTCTGATGATGGACTTCAAACTCTTTAGTCATCGCATGAATGGTGTTTTTTATGAAGTGCGTGCCTTGGTCACTCATCAAAATTCTTGGGAACCCAAATCTAGTGATTACTTGTTCAAACAAAAAGTGTGTTGTTGTTTCTGCACTGCACTCTTGTACCGGTGTGGCTTTCACCCATCTTGTTAAATATTCTATCACGGTGATAATGTACCTAGCCCCTGTTCTTTTTGCGGGTGGGTTGATTGGTCCCACAAATTCTATTACCCATTTGTCAAATGTCTATAATGTTACTTGTGTTTGTAGTGGCATCTTGTCTCTTATGTTGGGTTTCCCTACCCTTTAACATACATCACATCTTTGACAGTACTCCTTTGAGTCTCTGTGAATCATTGGCCACCATAGTCCTGCGCGCAATACCTTCTGCAAGGTAGCTTTGCCCGCATAATGCCCTCCTACTATTCCATCATGGGCTTCTGCTAAAAATCTCAATCTTTTGTTCTCTAACACGTATCTTCGCAAGATGTTATCTGCGCCCCTTTTATATAAATGTTTTGCAATCAGTTGATTGTCGGCAGTGCAGACTACCAAGTGTTTCTTCTACGTGGTGTTATATTCTTGTGGTGCAGTACCTGTACTCAAGTACTGAATGATATCTGTGAATTATTCATCAGCAATATGTACTGAGAATAATTGTGCATCTGGAAAGTTGTCTTCTAAGTTCATAGGTTCTTCTCCATTTGTGGCCCTTGATAGGTGGCCAGGTCCTGCATTCAAATTTCCTGGTTTAACTATTACTTCAAAGTTGAATTCTTGAAATAGCAGTAACCATCGACAAATTCTCCCCCCCAACACTGGCTTGTTGACTAGGTATTTCAGGGCTGAGTGATTTGTGCATATCTTAAAGTGTTTTCCCAATAAGTAATGTCTGAACTTCTGCAGTGCATAGACCATGGCTAGGCCTTCTCTTTCCGTCGTGTTATAGTCTGTTCTAAGTCTGATAAATTTTTGCTTGCAAATGCTACCGGGTGATCCAAGTATCCTTCTCCTAGTTGTGCCAAGATAGCTCCAAGTGCTATGGCTGATGCATCTACATGCACATGGAATGTCTTCTCCTGGTCTGGAAATACTAATATCGGTACGGTAGCCATCTTTTCCTTCAAGGTATCTAGACCATGTTGACACTTGTCGTTCCATTGAAACTTTGTATCTTTTCTTAGCAGTTTTTCCATCGGTGTTGTGATCTATGCATATCCTTTGATAAATTTCCTGTAATAACTTGTGTGTCCCAATGTAGCTCTTAGTTGACGGACTATTTTTGGTGCTAGCAAGTTAATAATGATTGAAATATTTGTCGGATCTACTAATAACCCCTGTTTGCATACTATATGGCCTAAAAGTATCCCAAATGGTGTTCTAAATATACATTTCTTTATGTTTAGTGATATCTGACACTATATACATCTTTCTAACATCAGCCATAAAACTTCCACATGATTTTTTAACAAACTATAGATTGTCCAATCATCCAGGTATACTTCAAGAAAATGATGATGAATTCTTTAAATGTTGCGATGACCACTCTGGAGAATATTGTTGGTGCATTCTTCAGTCCAAACAGCATGACTTTGTACTGATAAAATCCCCATTATGTCGCAAACATGGTCGTGTATCTGTCTGCATGTGCTATCTTAATCTAATGGTAGCATGAGAAGCCATCAGTGAATGAGTAAGCTTCATGCCCTCCTACATTCTCTAACACCTCATCCATGAAGGGTGTAGGGAACGGGTCATGTAGGCATGCATCATTCAACTTCCTCAAGTCAACACATATCCTGATACCTCCTTGTTTCTTGTCCTGTACTACCATCGAACTTATCCACTCTGACTCCTCAACCGGTTCTATGATGCCAGCTTCGAGCATCTTGTCGATCTCATCTTTTACTTTATGTTTGTATATGGGGTTTAGTCTATATGGTCGTTGTCTAATAGGTCTCTCTTCAGGTCTGAGTGGTATCTTCATTTTTCCTAACTCTTCGACTATCCCCTTCATCTCTATAAATTTTGTAGGAAACAAGTCGTTGTATTCGCGCAACAACTCTATGATGCTTTCTATTTTTTGTTCATCCCAGTAGTCTCCAATGTTGGACATTTTGGGATTCTCGGCTATCCGAATGTTGATTTTCTTTACTTTGATCAGTGTGGCAATGACTTATGATTCTATGGGTGGTCCCTCCACATCTCTTTCACCTTCTATTTCTTCAATCTGAATATCGCACGGATCATCTTCATCTAGTACTTCCTCTTGTACATGGTAACATGACAACAGCTCCTTGACTGTCTATTTGTTTCGTTGTTGTTCTTCTGTGATCAATTCTATTTTTGGTTTTTTGATGAATATTACTCCTCTTATCTATTTAAGGGTTTCATATATGTTGGGTTTCTCGTGTTTGAATGAGAAATTGATTGAAAAATTTTGTTGTAATGTCGTCTAGGTCGCATTGCCTTTGCACAACTCTTGGTTTGTATACTAGTTTGTTGGTATGCCCTCTAGAGTGTGTATGAATTGATGAGGCCATTCCTCTGGGGGTGTCATTTTCCATAGTGTTCTACATGCCTCCAAGTGTTCCGCTGGTGTTCTGTGTCCATCATACTTATGTTGTTTTTTGTTTTTATGTTCTGCGCCAAACCTTATGCATAATAACCGCTTACATTGGTACCAGTCTGTGATTGTCTCTTTGTGTGTGCCCCACCATCTTGCTGGTGTGGCCTTTAGTGCTAGGTCAAGTTCTAACAGTCTCTGGTTCTCTAACACTGCCTCTTCATACTGTGTCAAGAATGTTTCCAAATCATTTATTCCATGGAAACTGGGTAGTTCTCTAATTTCTGTGTTGACCCATCTTATTGCGCGGTCTATTCTCGCACACCTTCTTATGGAGACTTCGTGTAGCCTTTGCAGCCAGTTCTCTAACCTAGTGTTTGAGTTTGTTTCACATGAAGTAATGCTCCACCAACTGAGTATCTCGTCTAAAATTGGGTTTATGTAATCCTCATCACACGCAATTGTTCTATACAATTGGTTGATTTCCTCTAGGTCTAGGCAAGTAGGTTCTACAAACCTCTCCCCTTCGGATGGGTCTAATGGCGCGATGACCCTGTATTCTCCGGAATCAAATGTCATTTTTATGGTCTTCAAATTGATTATGGCCTGGTTGTCAAATGCTCAATCCAGACCAAGTAATGTTGGGTAAGGTGTTGTGTCGTCTACTATTTCAATGACTTCAAAATCTACTTTAGTGCGCACTCCATCGAGATCTATTGTCACTCCTTTTAGTCTACCAATTGGTAGGAATCTATGTTGATTTGTTAGTTTCAATTGAATAGGTGAGTATCCTAATGTTGGCTCTCCCATGCATTACCATGTCTTCTTTGGTAATTCATTCACTTCCGATCCTAGATCCAGTATTATGTCTCCCATATTGAAATCTCCGATGTTAGCATTCAGATTGAAGTCCCTACTTGTTCTTCTTTTTGTGTGTAGGTGATTGACTTTCTTTGGTTCTAGCTTGTCTTCTATCTCGCTGCTACATTTTTCTAGGATGATTTTCAATATCTTCACAGATGAGGGATCGCTAATACTTTTACACATTATTTCAAAAAGCCTTTGATTGTACTTACTTTTCCCGTGGACTGCATTTCGTCGGTGTGATCCAATGATGGAGGCATCTCATATTCTGGTACTCCCTTGTTATGTTGCGCAGTAGAAGTCGACGCTATGTCCCCCTTCTAAAATTCTTGTCTAGCTTCCTTGATTATCTCCTTCTCCTTCTGTGCGTTGAACTGCTTCTTCGGTTCAGTGTTCTTCCTCACCCACTAATTTTGTTCTGGTTCTTGTCAAGCTGCATCAATTCATGTTTTAGCTCCTTCGTCGGTAATTATGTTTATGTTTCGTCCTGCATCCCTTGCCTCGATTGAAATCCACTGAACATTTTGATTGTTCTGATTCCTCTTTTCCTATATCTTTACTAGTTGTTACATATTGTTTTGGTCACCCTGATGATGACTCTATAGGCTTGTGTTCAAGCTCTCAAAAGGATCTTTTGCCTGAGAAAAGTGAATGATTTCTCTCTCTACAAATCTTGTTTTTAGAAGGCTTCCGCAGGCTGCACGTAGTACATAGTGCGAAAACCTATGATTTTTGCAGGCTTCTCTATACCTGGCTTGCGGGGTTTCCATAGGCTGCTCTATACCTGGCTTGTGGGGTTTCCACAAGATGCTCTATACCTGGCTTGTGGGGCTTTCGTGGGCTGCTATATAGGCAGGGTGCGGTGGCGTTTGAAAGCTAAAAGAAGAAAGAAGTTCAAGAAGTTTCTAGAAGGGAAATCTTCTAGAATGTGAGGTGGCATCCATATGGTTGTGATCCTACTGGCTTCTCTGATTTGATGGGATCATCATCATCCCTTTAGCCACTTCAACTTCTCCTATATAATGATGGGTTTCTCATGGAAAAGGTTAAGTAAGATTGAGCAAGAATTGATGAAAGAATAGGATGAAGATTGTGTGAGGAAACATGTTTCAATTGGTGCT
This sequence comes from Picea mariana, assembly GCA_032191745.1. NCBI lineage: Eukaryota > Viridiplantae > Streptophyta > Pinopsida > Pinales > Pinaceae > Picea > Picea mariana. The sequence continues at coordinate 4,468 of JASDQU010238333.1, read as the reverse complement.
TGAGGTCTCTATTTTCCCTTCAAGCTATTGTGGATCATCTTCATACAAATTCAGAGCAAGTGTGTGTGTGTTGGAACAAAGGACCACTGAAAGGGAACTTGTGACATCAAGGCAGTTTGGTTGTATCTTCCACTTTTACTTAATATAATACAGTGGCATGTTTCTTTCCCATAAAATCATTCTCATTGTATTACATGACTCCTTGATCACATGTTTAAGTTTTTATTGAATATATTATTGTTGCTTTCACTTTGGTTGGTTTGTGTCATCGCGGATCTGATTCCACATGAGCATCGGAGCGAAGCAAGGACAACAAAGATATAAGGAAGCGATATTTAAAGGTATGTCACTCATTCCTTTTTTGGTAGTAAATTCAATGATTGTAACTTAGGGAAAGCATCATGTCCTGTCTTGTTTTGTTCTAGATCTAGGCGAATCTAGGGAGATTAGTTTATGTTCGCATTAACCGATTTATCCAATACCAAAATTGGTGACCATACTGGGGATACAACCTGTTTGTGGTTTTTTGTTGGCCATTTGCTGTTAGCCTACCTTTTTCACTTTGATTCAGTCTCTGAGTCTGTGGGGGATCCATTCAGACTCTCTGGATTTGAAACTTCACTTAGGCCCTTTTTCCTCTTTCCAAATTTCTTTTGTTTACAGACACTTCTGCATTGTACCCATGCATATCCTGCGGAAACTTTTGATTTTCACACCCTAACTATTTATCCCAGTGCTGAATTTTCGCGACCTACCCACAGCCAGCCTGCGGAAACCTTTGAGTTTCACAGTGTAACCTACTACTAGGTTGCGGCAGCATCTTTAAAAAAAAAATTGGCTTGGGTCCTGCCATCTTTTGATGCCCAATTTTTCTTTAACCAACTAGGAGGAACTTTTAATGCCAGTATTTGACTGATTTCTGAGTTTGAAACTTGTTGTTGACTAGTTTTCGGAGATCGAACACCTTTCTTAGTATTTTTTCCAGTTTTACTTTTGGATTTTTATCAACAAGGATATAATCTCTGATTTTGCATCTGAGTGCTTAATTGATTAAAAGTCTTTTGATTGGATTTAAATTTTTGGATCAATTACGTTTTCTGGATTGCTTGTTGATTGGAAAGTCATTTTTCATTTTCATTTAGTGAGATACTTTCTTATCATCTTTACTTTTATCTTCATTGAAAGTTTGATTTGGGTATTTGTTGAGTGTATATGTTTTCTTTGATTACTTGTCCTTTCTTCATTACACCCCTGATATGGTTTTGGAAAGGAAGAATTAAAGACATTTATTCTTTTAGGTAATCATTCATAAGAAAGTTGTTTTCATTCAAAAAAAAAAATTAAAGAGAAAGTTGAAGAAATTCCATTGCTTATGATTGTTTGAAATCGTGTTCATTCAAGAAAAAGAATTACATTTTGTAGCTTACATCATTCCGGAAAAATACCTTCTCCCTACTGTAGATAGATTTCATTGAACAAAAGATTGCATCATTCATCTCTATTTTCATATTATTGGGTCAAGGTCTCAACATCATTAGTTTCATCTCCATCTCCCTTTCCGTAAATAACAGCCATTAAAATACAATGCAGTCTAAAATTTATTAGTAACTTTTATTTTCTAGAAAATCTTCTCACCAACATTAGCTAGGCTAGTGCTTTGGAATAGGTTGTGAGGCACACTATCCAAAGCATAAAACACATTGTAGCATCTTGTAATAGGGTGTGTTGAAATCCATTTGAAACATTTTGTCCTGGGAAGCCCTTCTCACACAAGGGTCAAACCTGAGGTCGCATTAAGACTCGCAGAGTTACTCGCCCTGCTTTGTTGGTCTTGGTGTAGATATTGCATGTATTATGGGGGTCGCTTGAAGGTATACCCACAATTATGAGTGGAATCCTTTCGAGTTGATTTCGGGCTAGATACTCTGCCTTTGCGCATGGATCGGACTATCGACTGTTCCCCCAGGCATCATTGTTTTTCTTGGTAACCTTAGTGGCCTATATCTTTAGCAATTATTTACACAATGTGACTGTGGAAGGGAAATTCTTCACGATACCTGGAATCGACATTGTCCAAACTCACTCGGGCTCCTTGGAGGGTATACCGATGATTATGTGTGGGAGCTTGCACCAAGGTGTAAGTCTGTTAAGCAGATCATCAACGTAACTTTTCCACCCGCTCTATCCTAGTCCCTTCTTGTCTCGACTTCATGATGTTGGATTTCATCACCAACTAGTGACTTTGAAATAAGAAGGTTTGTTTGCTTGGTTTGATTTCTATATTTTATTAGCGAGTGTTGTTTGTTTCTGTATTTGGCCATAGATTTTTTCCGTAAAATTTTTGGTGCGGCCAACATTGACCCTCCACGTCGGTCACGTAAAATGCAAGGGCTACCCCTGGAAGATCCAGAGGGTTATCAACCTTTGCCTACTGATCCACCGGAGGGCTCTCCTCAATAGAGCAAGGTCCAAGACAATATAACTTCACAGGCGGAAAGAACTGACTCTTTAGAAAATTTCTGGATTACTTCCAATTCTCTAGAGGCTTTCTCACTTCCTCACGGTTACGAGAGACATATTCTCCGACTAAATTAATCTGGAGAACTTGTTGTTGAAACTTCTGGAATACTGACCGGACCCCTTATGGGCCTTAAAGGTGAGAATCCCCTTTGGAATATTAACATATTTAGAAACTCACCTCGTACAGTGTGATACCTCTACGGCAATTTGGGAGCAGGTCCCAGTTCAACTATCGTATCACAATTTTCTGAAACATCTATTACCTACACGATAACTCTAGATCATTTTGCTAATACAACTAGCTATATCCCTGTTGTTTCAGACACATAATCAGTTGGTCTTAGTTCAACTATTTCTCTTCAGATGGTCCATTCTACTATGGTCCCGCACGCTACGACTATTCCCAATGAGAATACGGGGGTTACCCAAGCTCCCATTGGTACACCACTTTCATCTAGACCTATCTTGTCACTTCCCCTGGGTATCATGCTTTGAATACTTCTATCCCCATCCCAGTTCCATCCAGAGCTTCTGGATTTTTTATTCCTCCTGGGTACAATGTTGTTGCCAGTTTCGTTCTGACCCATTCCCAGGTCCTATCTGGAGGGTCTTATCCACCTTTTATTAGAGGATCTGGCCCAAGTGGCTCCAATCCAATTGGAGGCACCACTCAGTCATTCACTTCTAGTTATCAAATTCCCATTGGAGGGCAATATAACCCTAGGGGGGAAACTCAATTTGGGGGTCAAACTCAAACTGAGACACAATCCTCACTCAGAGGACAACCCCCAGTTGGAGTTTATAACCCACCTTATGGACAGAACATACCAGAATCACTAGCCCAATATTGGAGCCTTCTCATCCAGGGAAATCCACAATCGTCTGGGGGGAAACAACCTCAAGTTAGCTCTTTCATACCCCCTAGTTCGGACCAGTCATATATGGGTTCCTCAAATCCCATTTGGGGTTCAAACATTCATTCGATTATCCCTTATCAAGGGAAAATCCCTAATCAGTACAACCCTATGGGCTACATGCCTCCACATCCACGTCTGAATCTGTCAGGACCTTCGCCCTACATGCAAATTGCTTACAGTCCCACTGGTATACCAATGGGACTCCCTCCCCAAAGTCACCAGTATCCTCACGTGAATAGACAATTTCCTTTTTTAGCCACTTTGGATCTACCCGACTTGTCTAGAATATTGAATGACCCTATCTTACATTCTCCCCATTAGCCCATTATATCGGCCAAACTATCATCCGACATACCCAAATTTGACGGTAAACTAGGAGAATACCCAAACAACCATGTTATGACTTTTCACCTTTGGTGTTCCTCCAACTCTTTGATGGATGACTCCATTCAGTTACGACTCTTCCAACAAACTCTTACGGGTTCGGCTGCAAAGTGGTATATAGAATTACCACGAGGCTTCTTCAACAACTTCAATACCCTAGCCATGGATTTTCTCACACATTACCAACTGCCAATCCACTACAAGACAGGAACCGAGATTTTGAGTAACTTTAAGAAAGATTTGGCCACTCATATTTACGATCACATCCATGAGTGGAGAAGAAGACGACATTTGATCAAACTCGACCTTCCTGACCATTTATTGGTTGAATGGTTCACCAAACCATTCGTGAATAAAATCTCTCGTGATATTTCCATGGGTGGCATTGTCACTGAAGAACAGGCAATCAGTTGTGCTCAGTACCTAGATATCGTTTATTCACAAACGGACACTCTTTACGACTTACTCCCTGGCACTCCTTTCCCTTCTATCACCACTACCTCAACAACCACAGCAGCTTCTCATGTTGTTGATGGTGTGATTGGCACTTTCCATGCTGACACTAAACCCACGCATGCCTTGTTGATACTGAGAGGGGGGTGAATCAGTATCAAGTACAATTTAAAACCTTTTTCAACTTATACTTA
>JASDQU010238331.1:2415-16867 GCA_032191745.1 Picea mariana | reverse complement strand
GTACATAATAATCACAACCAAACACTATGAGATGTTCAAGAGAGGGTTTATTACCATTCCATACCTCGTGTGGAGTTTTATCATCCAGCGTTGATGAGGGTGATCGATTGACCAGGTAACATGTTGTACCCACTACCTCTACCCAGAATTCTTGTCCTAACTCTACACCACTAAGCATGCTCCTTGTTTTTCCCATCAGTGTCTTTTTCATCCTTTCTGCAACTCCATTTTGTTGAGGTGTGTATGGAGTAGTCTTCTGCCTTGCTATACCACACTTCTTATAGAATTCTTCGAATTCATTTCCACAGAATTCTCCACCATTATCTATCCTCAATACATTTATTTTCTTCTTTGTCTAATTTTCTACCAGATCCTTAAACTCTTTAAAATTATCAAATAGCTCAAATTTATTTCTAATAAAATAAATTCATGTGTTCCTTGAGAAATCATCTATGAATGAAACATAATACACATATTTACCTAGTGATGGAACATGCACAAGTCCAAACACATCATTGTGTGTCAACTCTAAGATCCTCTTTGCTCTTGTAGCACCAGATGGGAATCTTACTTGATTTTATTTACCATATATCCAATGTTCATAGAAATCAAAATCTAGAGTGAAATTAGANTACCGTGTAGTGTTTGAAGGCCCTTTTCTCCAATATGCCCCAGTCTTTGATGCCACAACATGGTCTTATTTCCAGGGACAACATTGATATCGTCTTATTTATTTCTCTACTTAGGGATAACAGAACTTTTACACCGACTAGTATAAGTTCTTCCCAACAACTTGTACATAGTTCCACACCGAACTCCCCTCATCAAAACCATTTCTCCTTGTACCATTTTGCAAGTTCCCTTTCCCAATACAATATCCACACCTACATCATCCAACTTGCCTACAGATATTAGGCTCCTAGCTAGTTTTGGAATTTGAAGAACCCCATGGAGAGTTCTAATCCTTCCAAATTTTAGCAACAACTTAACCCTTCCACGTCCCATGATTTTGGTTTCCAAGTCATCTCCTAGGAATACATCACCACCATCGTATTTTTCATATTCACATAACCACTCCTTGTGAGGATTCAGATGATATGGCACACCTAAGCCGATCAACCATACACCATGGTCTACATGTGTACCTGTAGATTCTAGGTAAAAATCACCTCCTTATTCAGTGTAGGTTTTCTCCTATGTGGAAGAGGCATTAGCGGATCCCTTTGGTTTATCAACCTTATTAGACTTGTAATCTTTCTTAAAATTCCATGCTTTACCACACTTCCAACATTTCCTCAAATATTTTCCTAGAGACTTATATCTACCTTTATAATTAGATCTCCCCCCCGAACACTTACCAGGATTCCTGTCTTACGTACGACCTCTTACAAATAAACCATGTGTGCTCTGACCATCCATATTTTTCCACCTCATCTCTTCAGATAACAAGGATGCAACTACATCCTCATACTTCAATGTATATTGAGTGGTACTACCAATTTATACAACCATATTATCCCAAGAGTCTGGAAAAGAACATAATAAAGTAATACATGTATATTCTTCTGCAATCATAATATTAACAGAGACAAGTTGACTTACTAGAGTATTGAAGGCATTTAGATGTTCTATCACAAAATATCCATCTTCCATCCTAATATGATACAAATTCTTTTGAAGAAACAACTTTTTTACCAAGGACTTTGATTGATATAAATTCCCTAACTGATCCCATAGTTCCTTAGTTGTATATTCTTCTGAGACATTCAACAACACCGAATCTGCCAGGCAGAGTTGAATAGTACTCCTTGCTCTTATATCCAACTTCTCCCAATATTCCTTCGACATACCATTAGGTTGTGTATTAGTATTTTGTGTACCAAAAGATTGTGTACTAGTAGACTGTGTGCTAGTAAACTGTGTACCAGTAGGTTGTGTACCAGGATCCACAACGACCCATTGTTCTTTGTCTACAAGAAGGTCCTCCATCTTGAGCTTCCATAGCTCAAATTTTTTACCGTTGAACTTCTCTATCTCGATTATAGAATATATTTCTATTCCTCTTTCTACACTCAAATCACCACCACAAAATATCTCACTAAATCTAGGTTTATCACAGACCCAAGATAAACTTGATCTATGAAAACCGAGCTAAACCCTCAGCAACAAAGGTGTCCCCCTGAAGAAAAAAAATGGCTATGATACCACATGTAAGTTTTAAACCTATGAAGTAAACAAACATATAGATTCTTGAGCAAAATAGAAATTAATCAATGGCTATTACACACAGTACACAAAGATTTACGCTAGAAACCCTCAACCAGGAGAAAACCAATCTTCCTTGGTGTCGCACCTTTCAACTCTTCATTGTATTAATTTCACCTTTCACAATACAATATATACAATATTTTAGGTATTTTGTAGCTACCAAAACCCTAATCCTTTAATCTGGGATTAATTTAGAAAATCTCTAAAAATAGAAAAATCCTATAAAATAGCAAAAATTGCCCCAAAAAAAATTTCAGGGCACTACCCTGGAGCCAAACATTGCGCGTAACCAGGGGGGGGAATCCTTCCCCCCCCACGGGAAAGCGCTCAACACACACAACACAAAAGGTGAAGAAATTTTGGGTCGTCGAATGCAATTGTCGAATCTAATGTGCCCACACACACACATGCAAAGAATATAACACATACCCAACACTCAAAATACACTACCTCATACTATGAGTGTAGTATCTCTATTTGTTGTTGTGTTTTCTTCTTTGGTACTACCAAAATATCCCTATGCTTCTAGAAATTTATCCACATACTCTAGCATTCTATCCTTAGTTACTCTAACTTATCTATATATGCTTGTTCTTGATGATTATAGGCTCAATGGTTGAATCTTTTTCTTTCCTATGAGCTGCTACCTCAATGAATTCCTATTTTACAAGTTCTTCATTTCTTTCTTGTTCCCTCCTTGCCTTTGCATTTTTTGTGAATTCCAACAAACCTTTCTTGTTTTCTGCAATCTGCCACGGGGTCATTGTTACCTTCATTACTATGATGCTTTCTTGCCTAGTGATCTCAAGTGCGTCATGTAAGTGTGGGAGAACCTCCTCAAAACATGTGGAGGGATATTTAGTTTATTTTGGTGTGACTTCATGAACTTATTATTCACACTTCCTTGTGTTAATAGCTTACTTCTTTAGTATCTCTAATGTGATAGTGCTTTCATCTACTTGATTTTTTAACCTTGTGTTGGCTTTTTCATCTTTTATCTACCAATGGATTTCATTCTCCAAATCCTGCTCAAGCTTCTTTCAAAATACATATTTTTCATGCTCCCATTGCTTTGACTGTTCTTTGAACTATAGGTTTTGAATTTGCAATTCCCTTATGTAGTCATCCTTTTCTTTAACCCTACCTATCATCTTTGTAGAAAATTTAGAGATAAGATCAACAAGCAAGGATAGGTCCATCTTCCACAAATAAATGACATGTTGTGTTTGAACCCCATATCCTTCTCTCACTTCCTCCATTATGAGTGCTACTTGTGGTATACTAAAAGGATCTACCTTACCACTTCCTATTCATGAAGACTTTGTTTTGGAATCTGTGTTCTTAGTTTGAACCCATTATGACAACTAAACACATGGAAATTCCTCCCACTACAAAAACATAATCAATAGAAAGAAAATTTTGAACCAGAAGTCCTTGTTCCTTTCCTATGAATCCGATACATTTTGTGGTACCTCATTGGTGAGTTAAATTATGCATTGCAACCTAATTCCATTTACACAGACATCGATAACATTAACAACATGTTTTGAGCATTATCACTTCCTACAGGTCCACGCAACCCTTATGGATAACAACTATACTTCCATGTTAATAGATATATGGTTGAAAGAGGTTATATCATAACCTTGGTCCTTTTTAACATGGCATATGCAAACGTAGGTCCATCTTCTCATATATGGAACCTCCATATTTCTATATGATCGCTCCATATTTCTATATTTTTGGTCGAAACAAAAATGCATTCACAACATTATATTCATATATCAACAACATTTTCATTGGTGTGTATTTTTGTATCCATACAAATCCCTCTAGAATGCACCTACAACAACAATAGCTTTACACACTTTCACACCATTGAAGAATTCCAAAAACATGGGACATGTAGCAAGCTCATAATATCGAATTTGATCAGAGGCCAAAAAGGTTTCTTCATCCTGGCCTTCTTCCCCCTCCATTTTATGTATTGCTCTAATAAAAATTTAGGGAAGACAACATAGTTTTAGATGTCATAATCCACCAACTATGCTTTCTTGACATAGAATTTCAAGTGTTATTTCTCATGAACATGCACTTGTGGGTTCAATCTCTCTTTCGATCATACTAGGTTCAACACTTCCAAGATGGGGACCTTCTATCCTCATGGCTTGTTCTTTCGATCCATTCCACATATTCTACTCCCCCCTGCCGATGGTATTGTGCATGGAAACATTCATCTCATACTTCAATACTAGTGGATGAAAAACACCACCTTACACTATTATTGCTTCCCTCTATATGGAGCTTGTTATTTACAATCTATTGACCACTCAACACACCCTAAAAAAGTCTGTGACCATTTCCTTTTTAGGGTGCCACTCGATCTTTTGCATTGACTGTTTTCATGACAGTATGAAATTGATACCTTCGCTTATCTTATATGTTTCATTATTGAATTAATTAAAGATCACTTGAACATAAAACAAAGAGTTGTCTTAACTCTAAAATGGACTTAACAACTACTCAAGGAATCGACGGCCCAGAATTTCCCCCGACTCGCTTAAGAAGTTCGGCATTGGTAAAAGTTAAAGGTGGCAAAAACCGTTTGAGAAGTCAAAGTGGCCAACTGTCAACCTTTATCGGCATCGGCAGATGAAATCCTTTCTTTTCTGCGAATAAGCCTCGGCATGGATTGTGCCAAAGATCGATCCATTTGGCTTCGGTAGATAAATATAACAGTAAGCACCATGCAAATGGAAAGTGACATTGCCGACCCCCGATACAATTTCGAGGTCGAAAAAAGTTACAACGTGTCAACCTACAAAGAAAACCATGCATTATTTTTACTTTTCTCGATGCCATCCAAGCATTGACAGCCATTGTACCTAACCCGTTATGTGCTTTCGATGCGTATGAGGTCCCCAAGTGCATTTATTACCCGCTAGTTGGGTGCTCTCTTTATGTTTAGATATTTTAATGACCCTTTTTAATAACGCCACATTAACATCAACCGATATCGGAAATTTTAACAGGGAATACATCAATGAATTCACAAATGCAATGATAACAATTATAAAATCCCATGATGAGTGCGAAGAAATTTAAGTAAGAAGACATGTTTAATTCACATCCGAAAGAAGCATGATACATTCAAAACACTTTCAACTTCTTCATACAATCAAAAATCCCACCAGGCTTGGTTTACATACAAGTAGACAACCCCGATGACCCGTCTAACCGAACTGTTCGCAGTAAGAATACAAAACCCTTACAAAAGAGTGAAAATACTGTCAAATGGAACTTCCAAGGATGCAAGGAAAAAACCCACCCACTATGTATCTCCTGTGTGTTGGTCCTCTCTCAGACTATCCTTTGCACCTTGTAATGTCTTATGCTCCTCCTTCGATGTCATCCTCTACGCCTCACATAATTGCACAATTGTATCTTGCGCTTCTTGAAGCCGTCTCTAGAGCCAAACTATGCTACCTTTGCAACCCTGTGACACCGATACCTCTCGGTTCTTTGCCTTTAATTGGCTCCGTAACTCTCTATTCTCTTGGTAGAGTTCATCTATTACAAGTTGGGTCTGCTCTAACTGTTGAGCGAGACCCTCGATGGGAAGCCCTGGTGCTTTTTCCCTTTCCTTCCATCTCTCGCTTCCTCTACCGGTAGTCCCAACTGACTCTGACCAATTGGTAAGCATTGTAGACTCCTTAGGGGATGGACGTACACCCAATTCGGTCGGGAGGCATTCCTTCTCTCGTTTTCTCGTATCTTTCCTAGGCCTTCCTCTTCTTCGTTGTTTCTTCTATGAAGAAGGCACGTTTCCCAGCATACCTCTCTTAGAAATACCTTTTTCCACCCCAATATCCACTGGGAACGTCGACATCATCTCCAAGAAAGAGAATGTACCTCCTGTTGAAGTTTCAAGGACACGAGAAGCTAATAATAAAGAGTCCTAGGCACGCTGGGGCTCAGACCTGGCACTCCGGCTACCTCACAAACCTCACCCCATGTTTGAAGGGGATCCCATAATGAAACAGCGTATGGACTTGGGCATATACAGGTGATAAAGGACTACTATGCGGGACTTCGTCAAGCTAAACTCACTAGACCATAATTCCAGAGAACATAAGCTCAGCATATGTGTAGAATTCTCGATAGAACTTCTGGAATTTATAGAGAAACAAAGAAGAAAAACAGAGCATGCTAATATGACACTCGCGCCTCACAACATGATGTTTTGAATACTTGACATGCCACAGATGCTCGATGGATGCAATCTAGAACATGTACATGTCATCGATCAGAGTTGTTGCAGGGAACATGCAGTACAATCCTTTCGATCTTTTTAAACTGTCGAACCTACATTATTGACGAATGATGTTTGACATGCTTGATGATACAGATTCTGGAGGTATTTAATGACTTTGTTTTTATGGTATCTGACATTTTGGCAGCATACATGTGCATGCTTGTCTCCGAAATCTCCTTTCGGCACCAAAGGTCAAGTGATTACTATGATGGTTTATACAGTCATGTATGTCGTACTTGATTTGCCACCCTATGGTACACTGACATAATTCATTTAAACCAAAGAGGCGCAGCGACTTCAGCTAGGTCATCATAGGTCATTCGAAGGAGCGACTGGGATCACGTAAGTATTAAAACGACTAAGACTAATGAGCTACACAAGTACACATCAATATTTTCGGCTTGTTATGTCTTATCATAGGTTTCTTAATTGCTAAACTACTTCTACCTTGATTGTAGAAAAAATCCTCCCGACTATCGAACAAAGCTCATCCTGTGGCCTCGCTAAAGAACTTGAAAGAAACACCAAAGCTGAACTATCGAAGCAATGAAGGATTCTAGGCTCCCCGAGCTCGGCACCCCCGATGAATTTATCAACCTAAGCGATGTGTTCAAGATGCATACCAAACAAGACTCGCTATGGGCTGAAGAATTCACAAATATAACTAATGCAAGGTCAAGGCAAGTGCAACAATTTGTGGAACACCTGATCATAGCTTGAAACATGTTGCAATAGATGAATGCCAGTTTGGTCAAGTACAGAGCGCATGCAGTAGATATCATAGGAGTATATGCAGCCCCAACGGAACAACACTGATTCCTGTGGGATCAAACCTATGAATATATGTTTATCAGTTGGTCTGAATATGAAAGAAGTCATCCTTTTCAAGAAATATCTCAGGTGGACTGTTAAAGAAACTGTTGAATGATCACGCCACATGGCGATTTTTGTTTGATTCAAACTGTACTTAGCCATTAATTTCGGTTGAATTTTATGTTATAAATAAGGACATCAACCAATTAGTGAAGGTCAATGGTTTTTGTAAGAACTCTTTATTTTTGGTTGTGGAGAATTATTTTGAGACTGCTATGAATTTAGAAGTCCTTCTGGACCAAAGACAAACTATTTCCATCAAATGCAATGTGAGTGGACTTGGAGAAGAACTAGTTCCTATCCTATTTCATGAATGATGCAGTAATCAGTAAGAGCAATTAATTATGTTGTCAAGTTATCTGGTGCAATGTCTTGAAGTTCTTTGCTTTCATGATGGAGATAAATCATTGTCTTATTATCTAATTCATGGTTATGGTAGATGAATTATTTTGCTTTCCAATACCTTATTACATATGTTCTTTATTTCTGATAGTTAGTTTCTCATATAGTAATTGGATGCTCATTTGGTTAATGTATTAGTACTAGGCCCTTTGGCATAGAATCATTGTTTTCATGTTTGAGCAGCAGGTTATCCTAAGCTCAGCCTCTTCCCAGTAGTTAAAAATCAATCCTGTTACTAGTCAAGTTGGTTTATACTATCTTGCATCTCTCATACCAACTCCACCCAAGAGAAAATACAGAAAAGAATAGTCCTAACTGAAGGAAGAGACTTAATAGGAAAACACAAATCCTATCGATAAATTAGTCGGATCACAAGATCTGGAGAACCATTCCATAGTAAACGTTGTAGAGTCCAATTGGGCCTTAGTGGAGGTTTGGTTCCTACTGTTGAGTCAATGGATTTAAGCTCCATCAACAGAATTGGCGCTAGCAGGAGGGACTGAGAATGAATGGATGAATATATATGTTATCTATCATTTCTAACAACCTATAGATTCATAACGGTCCACATGCATGGCTAGTCATTCAACAGATAGCCCACACTTACTAAATACCCCTAAAGCAGGTAACTCACACCAGCCTGAGGAAGAACCTTTTCACCCTGAAATACCTTACGCCTTTCTTCACGAGGAAGTGAATCAATTCCAGAGAATCACTAGAGCCTACGCCTGGAAAATCAACGCGTTGTCCTTAACTCCCATCCTCCCTTGAAGAAAACAAGAAAGAATACCAATCGTTAGCACTACCGACGAAGTTTTTGTACACTTCGTAGAAGACTTAATTGATTTCACGATTATTGAAATCCAAGAACCTCTTGATCTAATACCTGAAATGCCAATCGACAACATCTTCGAGCCAAATGATTGTTCGAAAGAAGAGGAGATCAACTCGGATTCTGAAGATATGGAAGGTGATAATGATCATGAGGAGGAAAGGGAAATCCCACTTCAAGACAACCAACTTTGGTTGGTCGGAGACGCCGTGGCCATCCTGGGATGAGTACATAATATTCCCTGGCACCCGAAAAAGATGCTCCCCAAGTATGATCCTGAAACTTCAGGTTTACCTGAAGATCATATCAAGAAGTTCATACTCGTGATAAGGCTTATGAATGTTCAACATGAATACGTAGTAAGTAGGCTCTTTCCCTACACATTTGAGAAATCATCTTCCATGTGGTATTTTAATCTGTCGGTAGGATCCATAACCAGTTGGACCAAGTTCCAAAAGGAATTTTTAAACAAATTTGCAAAGGAAACTACCACGAGAGCTCTGATGGATGAGTTGTTTGCAGCCACCATGAGCCCAAAAGAGAGGGTCAAAGATTTCAATCAAATATTCACAACCATCTTAAACAAATTCCATCCCACGGTGAAACCAACTCAAGAGTTGCAAATCAAGGTTTATGCCAATGCGCTTCCAGCCTCTATTTCTATGTTCATAAAAAGGGCCACTAAGAAAACCCTCACGGAAAACTTTGAAGAGGCAAAGACGATATAATTCCAGATGAAAGGATGTAAAGAATGCTAGGCCTCCCTGATGAAAAGAGAAACCCAACCCCCTCCTAGGAGAGGACTCCTTTTAACCAAACTGTCAGGGAAACTGATCGAACAAACTATCGACAAGGGTAATGGAGATATAGAAGACCTACAATGCATGGTTAAGAAATTATCTAATGAGATCATAGACATGAAGAGAATCGTAGGGGAGGGAAACCAAAGCCAAAATCCCTATAATCCTTTCTTTAAAAGAAACCAGCCTTTTAAATCAATTGAACCTCCCCCAGCCAACTTAAACATTGACCTAGGGAATGTTGCATATGATTCTTTCTGTAATTATCACCAGGAGAACCACTCTAAAAGAGAATTCCCTCAATGGGTCCACACCATGAATTTAATGGCCAATCATTTTCTGGACGAAGTCTCTCTGATTGAACAGTCAAGTAGTTCAGCCATGAATATTGTCAATCAGGAAGAGGTCGACCCACCGTGAGACACAGCCATGCTGATATGGGATTCCGATATGATTGTGCCTTCATATGATCTATTTGAGCCTCGAGAAAAACCCACAGAAGTTTCGATAATATAGACACATAGTAAGGGTCAACTTGGCTTGAAAGATACTAACGCCACCCGAGCCTCACAAAGCAAGTTAACTCTCGATCGCCCGAAAATGCCCTTCGCCTTTGGCAAGAAACCTATAAGAATTCATACCCGAGAATCGCCCAAACTATATTATAACATGGTTGAATATTTGAAAAAGTTAAGGGCTAATATATCTATTATGGACATGTGTAAGATTCCCCGGCAGAAAGACTTTCTGTTGCAGGCTCTGAGCTCCGTAGAAACCTGACAGCAGCAAGTAACCTGGAAATAAATCTTTCTTCCACCGATCTGGTGAGAAAACCAACTGTGAACACCTATTCGGGAGATAGGAGTGAAAATCCCTTTGTCCCACCTTTCCTCTTGATGTTTGAAGTCTTCAATAGGAACCTTCAAAATTGTTTGGTATATTATGGGGCATCTTCTAATGTCATGCCCTTGGTCATCTGTAATAAATTAGGTGTTGTCCCTCTCAAAAGTGATAAGCATGTCATACAAATCAACAGAACCCAAGTCAAGGTCATGGGAGAACTCAAATATGTGATGATCAGGATAGGGACACATCCTAATTTTGTGCAGGTGATTGACACCATCGTGGTGGATATCCCTGAGGCATATGGGCTATTGTTAAGCCGAGATTGGTCTGAAAAGCTAAATGGATATTTCAGCACAGACTGGGCACACCTTTGGCTACCACTAAAGATACAAGAACATGATCAAAATCGATAGGGAGAGATATTTGAAGCATATGGTCACTGATCTAGAAACCCCAAACGAACCGGCCTCTACCGATTTCTCCATATTGGGAAATTGTTCCTGTGATTCTCACTTCGGGAACTTTGCTCCTCTCCTATCCAAAGTTCCACTTACCCAAAACTCTGAGATGAATTTTCAAGAGGAAACACCGATACCGATAGAAGATTCTCTCTTCTGTCAAAACCCCATGCTAGGACGTGTGGGAGAAAAGATAAGGAAACAAAACATTAATGATGGTGGATAAAGGAATGATTTTCGTTCAAGAATTTGGACCCTCTATTTTGATGGATCCAAATCACAAGAAAGGTCAAGAGAAGGGTTCATCCTCATTGACCATAAAGGTAAATGTCATTTCCTGTCCTGTAGACTAGAATTCGAATGTACCAACAACACTGTCGAATATGAAGCTCTAGTACAAGGGTTAAAGAAAGCCATAGATCTGGATGTCAAAGAATTGAAAGTTTTCAGAGACTCTGAGATTATTGTTAGACAAGTAAGGGATATTATACATTGAAATTAGCCTCATCTTAAGAACTACTAGCAGGAGGTGCATAGGCTAATAGAATGCTTTGAGGCTTTCAATATCACCACAATTCCCAAAGAAAAGAATATTCTTGTTGACTCCTTAGCCACAACTGCTTCTAGATTGTCACCTTTAGAAGATTATGAAGCCTCCCGATTTACTGTAGAGCTTCTCTACAAACTATCGATACCTATTAACATTTCTAATTGGAAAGTCTTTGAGGGAGATGAACAGATCATAAGCTTCTTAACCAACCAAGACAATTTCAAAGATCTCGCTATTGATGATGAAGAGTTCCAAGAGCACTCAACAGAAATCGATCCTCAGCCAGAACAAAATATGAATAAATCAAAGGCTCACACAATCCCAAAGGGGATAGCTAATTTAGAGAACCTATTTTATCTAAAGGAACGATTCAAAGGCCCAAAAAATGCAAATACTGCTAGCTCTTTTCCCCTCCATGAAACTGTAAATATTGGAACCCCAAAAAACCCAAAGCATGTGAATCTTGGAAAAACTATGTCTAAGGAAGAGAGGAGAGCCTACCTCAGATTATTTAGTCAATACCAGGATGTTTTTGTGTGGTCCTATAAGGATTTGAAAACGTATGATACCCGTATTATTCAAAACACCATCCCATTGAAACCTGAAGTGAAACCTTTTTAGAAAAAGCTCTGAAAGTATCACCTGTCCCTAGAACCTCTCATGTATCAAGAATTAAGGAAGCTTCTAGATGCAAAAATAATTTTCCAGGTTAGGCATTCCACCTGGGTAGAAAATCTTGTTCTAGTGAGGAAAAATTCGAGAGATATCCGACTATGCGTGGACTTTTGGAACCTCAATATAGCTTCAGAAAAAGACAATTATCCCATCCCACCGATGGAACAACTCCTGCAGACCATGTCAAGCTCAGAGATTTTCTCTCTACTAGACGATTTCTCAGGCTACAATCAAGTGTTGGTTTCAGAGGAAGACCGTTTAAAAACCACCTTCTGGACCAAATGGGGGACCGTTGGTTATAAACGCATGCCTTTATGGTTAATCAACGCAGGAGAAACCTTCCAAAGGTCCATGGATGTGGATTTTTGGGGACTTATTAATAAGTGTGTGGTGGTGTATTTAGATGACGTAACAGTGTATTCGAAGAAAAGAGAAGAGCAGATCCAACACTTGACTCAGATTTTTGAGAGATGCAGGAAATACGGTATATCACTGAACCCTAATAAAACTATATTTGGTGTCGAGGAAGGTAAGTTGTTAGGTCATATTTTATCTCAAGCAAGGATTCTCATAGACCCGGAAAGGATTAAGACCATAGCTCAACTCTTGCTACCCCATAACAAGAAAGTGATGCAGTCCTTTTTCAGGAAAATCAATTTTGTGAGGAAATTCACTCCCGATTTTGCTGAAATCATCAAACCCTTACAAAAGAAGATGATTCGCAAGGATGTTGAATTTAAGTGGGATGATGAGCGAAAAGACACTTTCAACAATATCAAAGCTTCCATATACCGAGCACTAGTGTTGTGAAGTCCCAGTTTCAATAGAGAATTTTCTCTTTATACTTTCACCTCTGACCAATCGCTAGCTACGGTTTTGACTCAGAAGGATGATGACAGCAACGAAGCCCCAGTGTCATTTATGAGTACAAATATTCAAGGAGCTGAGCTCAATTACCCTACCATAGACAAGCAGGCCTATGTGGTCTATAAGGCAGTAAAGCATTTCATGTCTTATATCCTTGAGAATCACACTAAGGTAATTGTGCCACACCCTGCAGTCTGATTCCTGTTTACCCAACAATAAATGGGAGAAAGAAGAGGGAACTGAATGGAAGTAGTCCAGGAATTTGATCTAGATATAAAACCTGCCAAATTGGTAAAGGGACAAGGTTTGTGAAAGCTCACAGTCAAAGCCCATGATCGAGCAATTGAAGATTCCGAGTGGGAAAACAAAATAGCACTATGGTGTGGCAAAGTAGCATACATATCCCCAGGACAAGGCTCTTGATACAAGGATTTAACTTATCTTCTACATCATGGGACTTGTCCCAAGAACCTCAACCCTAGGTAAAGGAGATCCCTGAGATTAAAATTTGCACAGTATCGCCTTATAAATTCGGTGCTCTTCCAGATCAACTATGATGGGGTACTATTGAGATGTCTCGAATGAGAAGATGCTGAAAAAGTGTTAAAGGAACTCCATGATGGCCCTATTGGAGGGAAGTTCATAGGAAACACCATCGCTCATAAGATTCTGAGATTCATCTATTACTGGCCCACTTTGTTCAAGGATGCTCATACCTACGCTAGGAACTGTAAGACTTGTCAAATAAGCACTGGAAAGGAGAAAAGTGAAGCAGTCCCACTTCAACCTGTGACTGTCTTGAGCAGTGGGGGTTGGATATCATAGGAGAAATTACACCTAGATCTTCAAAATTGCACAAGTACATTCTTACTGCCACCGACTATTTCAAAAAATGGGCGGAGGCCATCCCTCTAACTCATGTGAACAAGAAGGTAGTAATCCAATTTATAGAACAACAACTGATCACAAGGTTTGGTGTCCCCTCTATTCTAGTCTTTGATAATGCATCTTACTTCTCTTCTACCCTATTAATAGAGTTTTCTCTAGACAAAGGAATCATAATCAAGTACTCTGCAAATTACTACCCTAAGGGAAACGGTGTGGAGAAATCAACTAATAAGAACCTGGTAAGGATACTAAATAAGATGGTTACAGATAACCAAATAAATTGGCATAACCAACTACATAATTCCCTATGGGTCGATAGGGTCACACCCAAAGAAGTTGTAGGTAATTCCCCATACTTTCTGGTCTATGGACAATAATCCATCCTCCCAAATAGGATCTATCTACCATCTCTTCAATTGGCCCAAGATTCCAACGAGGAACCATCGTTGGCCATGCAACAAAGAATCAACACTCTACTCATGCTGGAAGAAGAGAGAGAAAAGGCTAAGTCAAAATTCTTATCTCACCAACAGATGGTGAAAATATGGTTCGATAAGCATAAAGCTAAGGAGAATAATTTTGAAGTAGGAGACTTGGTCCTGAAATGGGACAGAGCGAATGAACCAAAGGGGAAACATTCTAAATTTCAAAACCTGTAGCTTGGACCTTTCCAGGTGG
>JASDQU010238330.1:0-16849 GCA_032191745.1 Picea mariana | reverse complement strand
AGGAAGGTGTCTGGATCTTCACTATTTTTACCATAAAAGGTAGGCAGTGCCGAGAGAGGAATATTCTTCATGTTGACATTTGGAGTGGTGTCTAAAATCGGAAATCCAAAGGTAGTTTCGGTTTGGTTTCCAGTTTCTTCTTCCTCCCCGTGTCTTACATTGTTATGGTCCTCTTGATCACCCATATTGGCTTGGTTTCCAAAAAGAGAGTACCTAAGTGGTTTTATCTTTGAAGAGAACAAAGTTTCTCTTTGATGAAAAGGTCTTCCTACTGATTGGATGTCTGGGAATTTACTCGAGCCAGTTGAGATTATCGGTGCCAAAGTTTCTGTGTCAATTTGAGAGATAATTACATTGGCTGAGCTACCAAACAAAAGATTCACATGTTCAGGGTCTATGATATCTCCAAAATTAGGATTTCCTGGTGGTGGTGTAAAAGCAAAAGTTGTATTGTTTGGTTCTGTGGAAGGCTCGAGTGGTCTTGCCTTCTGTCCTAGTATGATTGATGCTTCAATTTCTTGTTCTATAGTGCTCCTTGTGTTAGTCCCTTCAGAGACTATTTTATCTCTTTGGGTTGAGCTAGCTCCTGTTTTTCAGTATCGGTCTGCGGATTTTATAAGCGGAACATCCCTTCCCCCAAAGAGATCAGAAGGAACCTTGGTTGAAAGGTCTGATTTTGATTTAATGTATCTACCTTGTGGGCCTCTAGGCCTATTCATAAAAGAAAGCAAAAACAAAAAGAAAAAGCTACCATTTGATTCCTAGGTCTATTCATGGAAGCAAACAAAAAGAAAAACTACTATTGGGTTTGGGGGAACCTGCTATAGCAGATGTGCAGGTTCTTACCTTTCGTCTTAAAGTTCCCCCACCACCAAACTAATGATAAGGTCTAAGGATGATCTAATTCCTAATTACTTCTTACCTTAAGACAACTCCCCGGCAGCGGCGCCAAAATGTTAGGTGTTTTATATGTGCTAAAAAGACACTAAACTACCCTCAATTAAATTGTCAACCCGGGGTAAGTAAACTTAGAGTTGTAGCAAAATATATGCCAAAGGTAAAAGGTTGGTAGGAGTATAGTCTAACTAAGGAAAGCAACTATCTACGGCTAATCTACTCAAGCAAACCTATCTAATGAGCAAACCCTACTAAGCAACTTGAAACTAGGTAACCTAAGTAATTTTGGGCCAAGGATCGATGGATAGTTCCTAAGAAAGCAAGTAAAACCCTATGCAAAGCAAACTAGTTTAACGATAAGAAAAAACAAACTACCAAGCATAATAAGCAAATGACAAAAGCAAACTTCTTTAACTTGCCAACCTACATTCAATGAGAAACTACCCTATGAAAGCAAATAAATAAGCAAGTAAGCAAAAACACCTATCTAACCTATTAAAGCAAATAGACAAGTAAGCAAAGACACCTAACTAACCTACTAAAGCAAAAGACAAGTAAGCAAAGACAACTATCTATCCTACTAAAGCAAATAGACAAGTAAGCAAAAATTCTCATTGAACAACTATCTAGCCTAAGAGGCGAGTGGACTAAATGCCTAATGCAAAACTATTTCTCTTGCACGAAAGGAAATTTAAATGCTCAATGCAATGCATGAAAGAAAATCTAGTTTATTGAGAGCAAGAAAGACTACCAACTAAACTTATGAAAACAAGAAACTATCTCTTCTAATCTACGAAAGCAAGAAACTATCTTTAATCTATGAAACACTCAAATGTAATGATGGCGGCTGTGTGAATGCCTTCGGTGGTGACGGATGATATCTCGATGACACTTGACAACAAAGGACAGTTCTAATGCTATAAGTTCAATACTAATTTCAATGACAAAATGAAAGGTGTGAAGTAAACAGTCCAATGAAAACTTAGCCATGATAAAAGTAATGTTAAATACTCTGCATATTCATGTATAAACCATCAACAACATAATGAGATTATCATTATTTAACTAAGAAATTTAATTGCATTTTATTCTATGAAAGGAAATTGCGTAAATGAAAACTATGCTATGTCTATTCTAATCATTCAAGCTATGATGAATTAAAAGCATAAATTAAACTATGATATGAAGAAGTAAATTGACAATTACATTAACCAATAACGAAGCAAATGAAATATATCTAAAACTGAAGTAAGCAAACTATAACTAAGAACGGGAATTAAATCTATCCATCCATCAACATCCCTGTCAAAGAAAACCCAAATTAAAACTATGTCTTGTTCTAATTAAAAATCTATTCTAAACTTGACTGTAAAATTGTAAAAGAAAGCAAGATTTAACATTTATCTGCATGTGAGGGTTAGTAAAGAGAGAGAGACTTTTTAATTGCACACGGAATTAGCAAACAGACTTGCAAGCATGTTCCTAGTCTATCAAATCAACACATACTATCACATATCATCATCTAACCTGCAAAAGAGAAGTAAAACATTGAGCTACAACAAACTAATTAATTAAATAAAAACATGTACATACAGGAAATAAGAAAGAGCAATTTATATTACGAAATGCGTAAATAAACATAAGAAAAATCACCAGACTGCTGGTGGGCCCCCCAACAAGTCATGGCTACCTTCTACAAGCACACCACGAACTTCAACAGGTCGAATTCACCATGAAAGTTAAAAACACAGTTCTGGCACTATTCTGGCAATGTGAAAAATCAAAAACAGAGTACAACAAGTTTATCTCTAATCTGATGGATCTTCTACTTACTTAACAATCTAATGACCATCCTGGTAGTATTTATAGGTTTACAAACCAAGTGGTCGACCACAGGAGGGTTGAACCACCTCTAAATTCAGCAAAATACAATAAATGCGGCCATAACTAACAAAACAGAGGAAGCTAATAATCACCCTCTTTGGACAACTGAAATTGAGTTGTCTTGAGCTTAGTAGCTGGAGGGGGCGATGATAAACAAAACCCACGTGCTCGATTTGTCCATCTGGCCGCTAATACCATAACTGCCAACTCGCCTTGCGTTTTTGTGCAATACTGGGTGCTGGAACGAGTGTTGGATCAAGTGCCAGATCAAGTGCCGGATCAAGTGTCGGATCAAGAAACATGGTGCGTTTTGCTCTGTAACAGCAGAAAAGCATGAATTAACTCTTGGAAGCATAAAAACATGATAAATTCAACTTGATTTAATCATAAAACACGAATTACACGTACCTTATGCTGATTATACCATTTTATCATAAAATTCTTCAAAAAGCTCCTTTGAAAGATGAAAAACGCATATGTACATATGGCAAAAAGTGTATAATAACGTCATGAAAATGATCATATCTTGGGCCCAACAGGTACCTAACCAATACAACCACCAATTTATTAGGATTTCCCTCAAGTACATGGTTCATTCAACTTCTTGATGAACTCTTATTGAATGCACCACAAAAAATTGAAGTTCCTAGGCCAACCACACCTCCCAAAGTCTACAACCAACATAGTCCACTCACTGAGAATTTAGTTGACACACAATCCTCTCCTCCAAGTGTTAGCAACTCCATAACAGAGGTTTTGCGCTATACTGAACAAGTTATCCAAATCATCGTGGAAACATGGCAAAGAAGTATGTGTTCCTTCATAGGTCTTACATTGATATGCTCTTTACATGTTACATGCATAGATGTAGGTGCATTCCATTTACATACTCCATCTCATAGATGCACTAGGTTCTAGATTTTATAATATCACCTAAGTATATATCATAATAATACTTCTCCTAAGTATAAACTCCAAGCAATAACAAGCTCGAAATCTTTAAGGACCACTACATACCATCCTAGACTTGTTAAGAATACTAGGTAGTGTGGGGGTTTTGGTGCAATGGTGTACAAAAACCCACTCTTAACCAGTTGCAAAGATAATACTACAAAAGTAAAGGAAATGTGACAAAATTGCAAGCAATTACTTCAAACTATAAGAATATATGAAAGTAATCAAAGCATTAAACCATAAATTCAATGATTAAACGAGATTTAAATAACATATTTGCAGGGGAAGAAATGCTTGATTTTATTCCAATGGAAGGAAATACAAAAAAGTGTAATTGATCACCTAAGGAGAAAACACTATAGCAAGTGGGCTCCAAAACTCTCCGTGGGGATGTCCTTTAGCCTCCTTGTATGCTCAATCTCAATCTATGGTGCATGTGGGCCCTTTATTAATAGATTTGACTACCATGTATTGCTTTAATCTATAACTGGTTTCTTTGGGAGTGAATGCACTTTCACTAATTCCTTCCCTACCTGGTCTATTCCTCTTTCTGGACTCCATTGAATACTTGACTAACATGAGAGGACTTCCTGTAGTGGCTTCCAAAGACTTTATGGCTGCGCCAAGATTCATACCTTAACCTTTTGTAGTCTTGGCCTTTTATCATCTTCTGAAATATTTTGTCATAGCACTCTTTCCCTAAGTACCTCTGCAAAATATTTTTTTTAGCTAAGACCCAAGTCTCAAGAACTACATCATTGTAGAGACTTGATAGTTTGGAGAACTGGAAAAACCATCGTGGTTTNATGTCACGTGCTTCAATATATCAAAACCACCACTGGTGGGACGGGCGATGGCTAGTCAGATCACCCTTTTTCACTTTCTCAGTACTTCACAACCATGTGACGTCAGTTGAACACTGCCATGTAACGAACTCAAAAGCTAATTATTTGAAATGGATTAGCCGAGCATGGAAAACCAATGCACTTGTATGTAGTCTATCTGTGCTTCATGATTGGGGTTCTATAACTACCAATTCTCAAGAATGGAGGCATCACCTTATCCATAAACGAAGTAATCTCCAAAATTTCTCAACCTTCTGCTCTCTGTAAAAGCATTTCGGTGTCCAGAAAACTGAGGTACATGGACAACGCTAAATCCAGTGAGACTGGTTATTCGGGCAACATGCTAGATTTTCCTATGAGTAAGGAGGAAAGGATACTTGTAGACGTTCTGGCGACTAAATTCCACACAAAGCCGACTATAGAATTGTAGTTGGAAGTTAGGCTGAATCCAATTATGAAAGATTTAGTCATCAACAGGCCAATTGTTAAGAAGAAAAGGAGCAAGCGGCAGAAAAAGGAAACCACAGCTGAAATGGCCGAAAGTGTTGGAGAGAATCAACCGGTCTGGTTAGATTCCTTAAAGAAGGAGATCGCTAAGCTGAAATGAGTCCTCAAATTAAAATTCAAGTACATTTCAACAAATTTTGGATGGCTGGTAGCAGAGGAAAAAGGACCCCAGAGGTGGTAACTGTTATTTTTAATCATTCCCTTTTTATAACTTACCTCTAATTTTAGCTATATGCGGAGGTCCGAGTGTTTCGAATTCTACAAATAATTCCTCTGTACATATATATTATCTCGAGGAAGAAAAAGAAAAAAAAAAGAAAAGGAAAAAGGAACTTGTCCTCTGAGCAGGAAGACTTTTTGTAATTTCAGATTTTAGACTGTTTAAGAAAAGACTCTGAATGGTGGTGATATGCGTCTTGTTTTCTTTTATAGTATGTGTTTCTTGTAGGCTTATATTTCGCTTTCATCTGTCTGAATCAGAGGAATATAAAACTCATAATTCATCTCTGAAATGCTTTCATCTTAGCAATTTAGACTATATGTATTTCTTCTCAAACCAACTCTGAATTCATTTTAAATAATGCTCCGATGCGGTTGTGTGTTTCTTTTTCTGTTAATACCATGCAAATTTTCTATTAAACTCATACTCATCTCCTTAATTAGCCTTCTAATCGATTTTGAGTGCACAAAAATTCAGCCTGTACACCCATATTTATCGTGCACAACAACACCACTAGGTAAAACATGCTTTCGTGCACCTATAACAAAAAAAAAACATTTCCCTTTCGTCGCGCTAATAACTTGCGTGCACTATTTTTGCGTTGTGCGCTAATATCCTTTGCGCATAGTTTTAGTTCTTCACGGATATCTGTTGCACATCGTTTTTGTATCGTGCACTGATATTCCTCATGCATTTCACTCTATGCATTGCGCCATGCCAAAGTTCAATACGCTCCCCACCGCGCACAATTATCTGCGCACACCATTGATTACACTTTCGTGAGACAACTTAGACTCGTACTGTGCGCGCATCAACCAAACTCCTCTGTGCTTTGCAATACTGTGAACACCACGTGCACCATTACTATGTGTGTGTAAACCTCGCAATGCTAACTTTAGCGCATGCATCCGCACACAATATTCTTCCGTGCGACGCCACAATTTACTGCGCGCACCTGCACGCTAAAATTTTCCACACAGCACCGAAATTTAGCGTGCGCACCAACATGCCATTATCTTGTCGCGCAGTGCCAAATTTTAACTATCACATGCTTTCCACTGCTCATCATACATTTTTTTTTTAATGCGCCCACCTATACACATTCTCCTTTATGCGCATCAAATCCTCGTGAATTTCGCTCCATCTGTCATGGCTTCACTTTAACTTCAAATTCGACCAATTCAAGTTTCAAATTTTCCAGAACAGATATTAGATCAGTAATATTTCATCACTTGACCGAATTTCTCCACTTTCTCATGAATTCTCCCATGGAAATTGGGGCTTTTCCCCATTTTCGCCCAGTTGTTGCTACTTTTCGCCATGGATGCTCTACAACTGGAATCTGGCCACTCCTAATTAAATCCTCCGTGACATTTGGCTTCAACTCAACTTTCTCAGCCCATTCAGGCTCAGTGTTGAAAACTGAAGCTTTGATACCAATTTGTGACATCCTCAGCCTCACAAAAGATGGGGGTGAGCCACTCCTCAGACACTTTACTTAGCTCTGAAACCGTCTTTGTAACATTCCCAGCTTGATAAATGCCAGACCATGCTACTCCAGAACACTCTTTCATGCTCAAATACCAATTGTAACGTCCCCGACCATTCATGCCAGGCCACGCTACGCTAGAGAACACATCCGTTCTCTGTGCGGAACATACTGTAACATACTTAGCATCCTAACTAAGTTATGTATCATATAATTTTCTAACTACATGTAATTAAAACATATGCACACACAAAACTCTTGCGAAAGCTTAATATATATAAAACATGAACAAACAAATACGCTATGTAAATGCATGGATTCACACTGAAAAGAAGTAAACATATACATGCAATACCCATAAGCATACAAACAACTATAATCACACATAGGATAAACCCACAAAAATAACACGTGAATAACAATGCAACATGTAAATTAATAACACAATTGACAGTTATCTTTGTGAGAATATCACCAACTGCATGCAGACCTTCCACGAACCTCCCAGCCTTAGACAACACTGTTCATCACTCTCAACAGTGAGTCACCCCCGAGCTAGGACTAAACTCCACCAGGGTAAAGGGGTTCCTAACTAGGTTAAAGGCTCATGAACAACAAGAAAGACTCTGTCTCAGGTGCTCATTCAACTAACAGCCTACAGTCCCTCATTCTCCACATGCTCGTCCCACCCAAGGAAGTGTGCCCCTTCTCTGCTAAATTGTCCCTCAGCTTCCCCACTTCCCTTCCAGGGCTTCAACAACAG
This sequence comes from Picea mariana, assembly GCA_032191745.1. NCBI lineage: Eukaryota > Viridiplantae > Streptophyta > Pinopsida > Pinales > Pinaceae > Picea > Picea mariana. Next base: position 9,290 of record JASDQU010238330.1, on the reverse strand, counting down.
GCCGGGTAGAAAGTCTCAGAGCCCTGCAACTGTAGTTCAGCACCTTCAAAAATCAATCCCCAACAATTCTCTCACCTAGAAAAATGCTCACGGGCCTGACAACCCGCCTCTTCAATATCCCACAGGCCCGACAACCCACTTCTTCAATATCCCACGGGCCTGACAACCTGCTTCAATATCCCGCTCCCAAGCTAACAGTTACCCAACAGAAGGCTTTGGATACGGGTTCAGGTAAAGTCATGAAGATACAAAAGAGTTCAATGGCTACCAATATTCATGGATGATTGACTGTATATCTCAGTGATGGATGAATCAGGGGAAAGATGATGGTCTGAATAAAGGGGATCCCCGAAATGAACTAAGTCCAACAATATGTATGCATGTTTCCAACTTGACACTTATCATGTTGGAAGCTACTTTGGCCCACTTGTCCGCAAATTTAGAACTTAGGATAAAATAATTATCCATACTTTATGATTTAAAGAAATATTAATATAATATTCCTTTTTTGGCTCAAGCTCCCTAGCTCAGCCCCTTTCCTTAACTTTTAGGCCCCACCCTTTCCTTGACTAGTGGAGTTTAGTCTCCCATCTCTTTTATCGTGGTCAATCTACACACATCGATGTATTTTATATTAATTATGAGATATGTACAAAAATAGGCGCACAGGCCTTTAACATCTAGGCTCTCTGGCCTGATCAAAACATAAGCATCCTAGCTTATAATAACTGGTTCACTAGCCTATAAAACATACAATATACATAAAGGATCCCTAGCCTCAATATCACGTGCACTTAATAGGCTGCACATGGTATCCTTAAACGTGCCAATTCATCATTTTACTACGCAGTACATGCATGCACTATGCCATGAAAGATGTATGCTCAACATATATAAAAAAAATCACCAGCTTAGGTACATTTGTATTTACATTTGCAATTATTTTGACAATTGGGTTCAGCCTAGGGATATTACAGGAAAAAGCCAATGTTAGATGCTTTGGAGCACCACATGAGAAGGAAGGAAAGACAGGCGGGCTAAGCCCTGAAAACGTGGGTTAAGTTGACCTAGGGCTTTGGTATATAGGGTTTTGGACACTTAGGTTTCGACCTAAGGATGTCGGTGAGCTATTGTAATGTATAAATAAAGGTCAAGAGGACCTAGGTTGGGTTGTTGTCATCATTACTATTGATCGATCTAATTGTTATTATTGGTTGCTGTGAGAGATTATTGTTGAGAGAGAGAGAAGTGTTGAGTGTGAGAGCCTTCTGGTATTGTAATATCTTCAGTTGGGTGCGAAGATCAACCCTGCAGCTGGGTGCACAGGGAGGGGAGAGAAAGAGAGGATAAGACAGAGGGCATGCTAGCTAAGAGCGCAGACAAGAACTGTATGCTTCATCTTAATATATTATAAAGCACAGTTCTGTGGACATAGCCGTAGAGAGGGGGTGAACCACGTATATTTGGTGTTGTGTGTGATTGGTATTTTGTCTCTATCCTTGATATACTGTGATTTCATTATTATGTTAGATCTGATACGTAGATGTGCAGAATAGATCTAAGTTGATAGGTGATATATGAATGTTGTGATGTTCTTGTATTAGATCCACTTGATATTCCCCTTGGTTGTAGACATCCTTGTCCTGCAACCCCCTCATAATTGCTTCGGGTGAGACTGCATCTGCTTCATAGGTGTTTCCGAAAGGTCCAGTAGTTAGGTCTTATTGGTGCGCTCTTGGAGCTGAACCCTAGGTCTGCCCCTATGCCAACAAATGGTTCCGTTGCTGGAACATGAATCTTTGTGAGGGAATGTCAAGGTGGTTTCCATCGAAGACGGATACTCAAAAGTGGATAGAGGATCAAGGAAAGGACTTCGCTGAAGCCCAGAACAAGAACACTAATCTTAGTACAGAGGATTGGTTGGAGAAAAATATCTTCACTGATATACACAAAATTTTCTTTGGGGGAATCCATCAAGAGTTGTATGAGTGGCTAGCTAGATTATCAGATACCCAGTTTGAGATCCAATCTAGACCTCCTGTGGTTTGGACGTTGGAGCTGATCAAGAAGGTTAAGAGAACTGATAACACCGTATCACGAGCAGTAGATCACTGGTTTGATAGCACCATTGGAGGATACATCATCGAGTTTTTTGTTGACAAAGTAGAGTCATACAGCCAAGCTGAGAGATATTTCTTTAAGGGACACAGAGGAAACTTTTTACAATACCTGAAGTTGAAACTCAAGATGCTATTGCATGAAAATAACATCTTTGTTGGCCCTTGACCAAGTTTTGAAGTATACTTGGTCATAATTGACCATTTTTGGACTACGACAGCTTGCTAAAGATGGAGCGCAACGCGAAGCAAGCAAGACCTATTTTTGGGTACCTTTTAGGGTTTTTGGGTTGATGTAAAGGGAAAGGGATGTCGCTTGTGGGATTACCCACGTTTAGTCCCATTTTGTAATCTATAAATAGATACTTAGGCAATGTAAGTAGAGAGAACAACTTAGTGCAAATGTTTAGCTAAAGGCTTAGTGCTAGTAGCCGGATCTGTGTGATTGGATGTGTATTACAAGTGCTCTGTGCATGATTGTAAGGAGATTGGAAGGCTGAATGCAACTTGTTGTGATTTTGTGCTAAGTGCAAGGAAGAATGATCTAGTGAGCTGCGCAGATCTTCTGTCCTGTGCGAAGTAAGGGTCATTGAAGCTCCGTGCTGTAACTACTTGACCGAGATAATATAAAGAAGAAGACTTTGTGGACGTAGACCTAGGGTGGGGGTGAACCACGGTAACTCTGTGTAATGTGCTCTGTGCTTTGACCTAAGTGTTTCTCCTTTTGGCTAAGTGCTTGTTGTGATTAAGTAGATCTAGTTATGCTTTGTGCTTATGATATAAGAATGAATGTTAGATCTGATATATAAGTTGTTTAGTGCTTGATATGCTAAATCTAATCTAGGTTTTGTGGCTAAGTACTGAATCATCTTTAGTCTAAGTATTCACTGCGATGCTCTGTGCCATTTGCGGAGTACCATAAGCGTTAAATATAGATGAATGATCTATGCTAAGTGCCTTGTAGTAGATATAATCACAGATCGATGTCCCAACTAAGGTTTCAGACACTTGAGTCCTAAAACCACCCCTGCCTCTACCTCGGGTGAGACTTCATTTGTTTCGCAGGTGTTGTCGAAAGGGCCAGTAGTTAGGGCTTTGTTGGTGCACTCTTGAACGTTGAACCCCGAGTCTATGCCTGTGCCAAAAAATGGTTTCGTTGCTGGGACCTGAAACTGTGATTGCTGGGAACTGAGGAAAAAGAAATGTTGTGCAAAAGAAAGCTCTGTGTGTAGATCTGTTGCCCTAGTGCACATCTTTTTACTTGCCCTATGCAGCTTTGTGCCAGGAATAAAGTCAGATCTGAAGAAAGGAATATCAGATCCGAAGAAAAGAAGCGAGATCTGGACGCTTTGTGCTCTAAGAAAAGTAAAAGTGGAAATTTATGAATGAAAGAAGTCAGATCTACAGAAAAGAGGTAAGATCTTTAAGATCTGTGCTCTAATAAAGGTAAGAATAGTCAAAAGTTCTTAGATCTGGAAGCTTTTTGCTCTGTAGATAAGTGATTTTTTGTGTTTGTTTCTAGAACATGGATCTAGGTATGTTTGATAGATTCCATCCTATCTTAAAAAATAGGGCATTAATAGATGAAATAAAGTTTGATATGAATAGATATGATAAGTATAATGATAGATATGTTATACCGATGCATAGAAATAATGTCTGGACTAACAAGTGGATGCAGGATCCTAGAAAGAATTTTTTGCAGGCCAACCATTATGATCCTAGCGTGCAATACAAGAAGAGTTGGGGATCATTGAAGAGAAATAGAGGATTAACTCTTTGTTACAGTTGCAGAAGACCAGGCCATCTTGCTAAGGAATGCCCTAGGAGAAACCCTAGCTGCCTTTGTTGTAACGTTATGGACCATGAAGTATTGGATTGCCCTAGAATGATTGCTAGACTTAAAAAACTGAATATTGAACAAGCAAACTCTGAAGGAGATCAAGAGACTAAAATTATGGAAGAGCCCCAGAAAGAATTAGAGATCATGTTACTGAAAATAAAAGAAACCCTAGATGATCATAAGGATGTCAGTTTGTCATAAATTTTCAAAGAACAGGAGAAAATTGAAGTAAGAATAGGAGACTTCGACATTGACTGTGCCCTGGATGAGGGAACACCGATGAATATTATGACAGAAAGAACTTGGGAAACCCTAAGAAGGCCTGCTCTGGTCCCTTCACTAGGAACCATCGGATTATTTAAAGGCAAAATGGTAACCCCATGTGGCAGAATTACCCAGATAGCTATGAATACCCATGGAACTTCGACAAAGAAAGAGTGCAAAGTCATTAGATTTATCGAGTACCGTTCCCCATTTCTAGCTTTTCTAGGAAAGATCTAGGTTGAAAAAGACCAAATCCAGAGGAAAGAAGAAAAGGAAGCCTTAGAACAGAAGAAGCAAGAACTCATGGAATTTATGACTAGAAGGTTTGCCTACTTGATGGAGGAACAAGAGAACAGATCTCTGCTGTTAAACAACAGGAACCTGGATGTTGAAGCTCTAAGAGCGTTAGAGGAACCAAAGAAGACTGAAATATCTAACCCATATGACGAAGGAGTATTACCCTTGGATATGAGGAAATATCCTAGGCAATGCAAAGTGACAATGTCAAGAGAAGATAAGATTCAGAATGGAAATAGGGTGACCGAAACTAAGCTCACTGGGAAAAAGGCTAGGAAGCTAAGTAAGAAGAGGGCCAAAATCGAAAAGCTACAGACGATTCCAAAAGGAACTTCGCCAAAGGAAAAATCATAAGAATTGAGCTTCGTCGAGATATCAGAACAACGACATCTGGCACTTCGCCATGGCGCAGTAATATAGTCGTTGGACCGATATACCCGTTTGACTCCTACCCCGAACGGGTCGAAAAATAATTATGGGTTCCCACTAGACCGTTGAACAACACCAGAACAGATAGAACATAGTTAATGCAGGCCCCATATCCATTGGAAGCAGACCGTTGCTAAGTTTCCCTACTTATTTCGTCGCACCACGCACCGTGCATACTTTTTCTAAGTGAGAATTTGAGCTCAAACCTTGAGATTACTTCACCCTGTGATCATTGCCTTGTTGCCTTACTATTCATCATAATCTCAGCCGTCATTTTCCCTCCTGAGCTAGTGGACCCAAGCTTGTATGTCGAATGAGCTCAGCGCTGTTGAGAAAGTAGTTGAAGAAGTTTTGACTGACCTAATGGCTGAGAGAGTCATGTCAGAGAGAAGGATGTCTGCAAGTGTGTAAGCATTGTCCTCAGGAGGAGTCCAAGATTCTCCCTCCACTACTCGTGGCGCAAGACCTTCTAGAACAACAACTGATACAAGAACAAAGCACAGAGATGACATTTCAAATGCCAAGCTGATCCTGCGCATTTTGCCGGTTTAAATCCCACCTTTGAGCAGAAAGATTAACCACAATAGTGTACCCAGAGACTTTTAGTACAACTTGATCACTGCGTATCTTCCAAAAGGAGTGCACGTAGTACGTGCTGACCAGGATAAGCTCGCAACACTAAAATTCAGTGATTTTAACCTTGGAGATTGCACAACCTATAGCATGTTGGTTCCGCATAAATACTTAACTAAGAACAAGGGCCGTAATCCTAAGATTGTCCCTTAGCCCTGGACCCAGAACCTCACGCAGTCCACACTGCTCAACGTAATGAAGATCCCTCACTTCGACAGACGCCAGGAAGTCAATGCATGCATCAGGTTGCTGCTGTCTTGCTACCACGATGGATATTTATGGTTGGACTGATGCATTAGTGTGGATTCGACTCTAATCAATTAGATCACAGGACTCAGCATGCAAGGCCCTAACCCATAAGACTTTTACCCAGGTAAGAACTCTGACTGAGCACTGACACAATGAATAAAGGAAACTTATGGCGATGTAGAGAAGGGCACGCTAGGCTACAAGGTAGCCTCCATCTAGAGCGGCGCAGTGCGCCTTGCATGTCAGTTGATCGCAAGCAAATTAGTTCGTAAGAACATACCAACACAGGTGACTGGCTTCGTAGTTGACCTCGCAGGGAAGTGCACCGAGGGACTACAGATGAATTGGGCACTGTAACACCCTGTTCCCCTAGTCTGTAAAAATAACTATATTGGCCAAGAACTATGGCAAACTCAAAGATGTGAATGTTTGATTTGACGGACCTTTGCATAAAAGGTCGATGAATGTAAATTATGTTATCAATATGTGTTGCATGACTCCTGGGAGAGGAATGTGCTAAAAGAGACCACGATGACTAATGAGAGGTGGTGGAAGGGACCTGGAATGGTTGCGTTGACTTCCACCAAGCCAGTACCGTACTGGTTTATACTTGCTCAAAAACCAAAGCAACTCTCTGATCCTGGAATGGATTCCCCGTCAGATTGGTAGGTGGAGAGGCTCCTCAAGAGTTAATGAGGGGATGGGGGTGAACTGCCCATCCGTAACAACCCTCAGACCTAACCATGGACGGAAAAATTTGCGCCACAGGCAACCTTGCAGACAAAATTGGCAAGAAAGGAAATGTGGTAAGGGGGAGAAGAGTGCGCGTGACGAGGATCGCGAAAGAGAACTAGAGAAAAATCTGGAAACGCAGGGAGTTCTGAATATCAGGAGAAGGAGAGTAACCTTCAACCTGGATTATTTTTCTGTATCAGGAGAAGGAGAGTAACCTTCGTCCTTGACTTCCGTTGAGCTGAAAGTAGGAGACTGAACCTCAAAGCATTGTGGTCTAGCTTGGGGGTGGCTAGTGGTAAATCCGGTTGGATTCATTGAGCCTATGGTTAGGTGGAAACGAGCACCCCTCTTAGCAGTTGCATCACGCTTGGTAGACCTGATAAGTGTTTTATACCTTGTATTTCGAACTGAATATCATGAATACATGCTTATGTTTATATGCCCATAATAATTTCTGTGTAGAATGATTTCCTGGTGTTTTAGACTGGAAATAATGGATGCATGTGTATACTTACATGCCATAGTCGGTTTTTGTACAAAGGATTAAGTTTGGGGCATGAGCTCGCTCCACTTAGAATTGTCTTGTTTGCTTGACTCTCGTAATGTTCCGGGAAGGCTCCTCGAGAGTACTCTTCCTTGGGGATTACCCCATAAACCTTGGAACCGTGCTGAACCTTTACCCAGAGACGTGACTAAGATCAGGGATGATTTCCCAAGAACTGTCTGAAGGATTCATGCGATCCATACCTAGAAACCTTATGCAAGAAAGAGTAGCTCTCTAAGGTCTCAGAGTTGTGGGAGTTTGAAGCCCCGAGAGGTTGAATTTCGTGATTCAAGCTCAGAAGGGATAGCGAGTCGAATTATAGAAAGAGAGAATACCCTATCATTTGGTAGACGAACGGTCGAAATCCTTTTGGAAATACCCCAGATCTGTCAAGACCGATGGATCTAGAGAAGGAGCGCAGGCGTTAACACCTCGACCCTTTTCAGCCTTTGCAAGTAGCGATGGGATCCAGGACTGTAGATCCAAGTATCTAACGGAGCTCTTTTGACCATCGATCTTAGCCTTTGCACCGAAAGGAGGGAAACATTTCGCTGACTCGTGACTTGGGGTGATCAAGGGTAGGATTGTACGAACTCACGATTCGCAAGATCGCGACGTGATCGTGGTCATTGGCTCCAGGCCACGATAGAACCGTGGGATTAGAACTTTCGTGGTTATCGCCTATCGAGGGTTCGGAACTTGAGAGAGTTTCTTTTCGACTGTAGAAGTTGCGAAGTGCTGAGCATTGAGGGCTCGCGCAAACACGTGGCCCATCCATAAGTGGGGACCGCGTGGTTGACAGGTGGTGTAACAACAAGCACCCAGAGGAAGGTGGAAGCGGGTGACCGGTGGTGGACACTTGTCGCCTGGGAAAGAGTCAACCCATTGTTGACTTATCATGGCTCGGGGTTTCACAGGATGAAGATGTTGCACCTTGATCGCTAAGGCCGCGAAACGCCGAGAGCCGAGGTCACGTGTGATGGGTGGCGGTGAAATAACTCGTGAGCAGGGTACAGTAGAGAAGACAAGTGGCGTGTGCGCATCGCTTTGGCAGAGTCCACGTAACGTTGACCTCTCGCGTCTTGGGGATTTGCAAAGGAGGAGCATGAGGGCTGAACACCTCAACTAGCGAAATTGCAAGTGGTGCTATTATTTGGCCTAGCCTACGGTTACATGTAGCAGGCACTAGTGAGGAGGGAGCCATACCCATATTGTATCTCGGGTATCAGTGTTTGGAGAAAGGGGAGTCGAGACTCTTGACTCCCAACTCACGAGTTGCGAAAGGCGCTTGTGCTAAGGACAGGTTATGGTCGTTTGGAGGAGGATAAGGGAAGGGAGGGTTTGCACTAGGCCCCATAGAAGTCTCGGGGATTCTGTCCCTCGAGGAAAAAGGACGAAAAATCTAGGTTGCCGTAGTGGGTGTTTGACAAATTGGTATCAGAGCATGGTTACAACACTTGGCCTGCTTGGGCTCATGAACGAGTTGCGTATAAACTCCATTTAAGGTACTCTTAAAAGGAGTAACCCTCTATCTTAAACCCTTTATCAAAAGTCAGAGTTAAGAATGAAAATTCTTATTGTGTGTATGCATTTGAAAAAAAATAAAATATGAATTATGCAATGGTTATAAATGAATATAAATATTGACTAACAACAAGTTCTTTTCCTACACACAAGCAGATGATCAACCGTGGGAAAACTACAGATGCATAGAATGGTGACGCACCACGAAGTGGAGGATCGCTCCCACAATAGAGACGAAGAGTCTGACAAAAGGAGAGCGGTAGAGATCCCTCCAGATCTAGCTAAGACTGTGAGAAGCCTCATGGTTGAACTACAGAGCTGCAAGGCCGACAACAAGAGGTTGATAAAAGAGAAAGAGAAGCAAACAGAAATTAATGCAGTCTTGCTACAGATTTTATCTGACATACAAAGACAATTGCAACATGGACCTGACACCAGTCATGTGGACCGACGACAGACAAAGAAAAGTCGAAGTCCACCCAAGATACGAAAACATGGTCTTTTAAGTGGCCACACTGGGAAGAACACCTCGAGAAAGGTCCACCTCAGAGATAAGGGACACGCATCGAACGATTCCTCTAGAAAAGAAACTGGTGACTCGGAGGGATCTTCTAGTAGCAGAACTAGTTCTTATTCCCGAAGAAAATGGAAGAAG
>JASDQU010238329.1:5665-16867 GCA_032191745.1 Picea mariana | reverse complement strand
ATTTTCATTTGTTCTTCCATTTCTTGGATCACTTATGGTTCTACCAGGACCCTATCCTCAAGTCGATTCTAGCGCAAAGGCATTTGATACGGTCTCCCATAAAGAAACTCAAATGGTGCCATCTTAATGGTGATTTGATAGCGGTTGTTGTATGCAAAATCTGCCAGTGGCAAGAACTCTTCACAATGCTTATGTTGGTCCATCACGTACATACGCAACATATCTTACAATTTTTTTTTGGTTCTTTCTGTTTGCTCATCTGTCTCAGGGTGATATGTTGTACTAAAGTTAATTTGGGTTCCCAAGGTCTCTTGGAAACTAGTCCAAAATCATCTTGTAAACACTGATCCTCGATTATATATGATCCTTTTAGGCACACCATGCAATCTCACAATCTCACTGATAAAAACTCTAGCTATGTCTGGCGCCTGATACGTCGTACACACAGGGATAAAATGTGCACTCCTCATTAGAGCATTGACTACCATGAAAATCGAGTCATGCCTCCTTGCCGTCAGTGACAATACAACAATAAAGTCCATCGAAATGACCTCCCATTTCGATTCTGGAATAGTGTGTGGATATAATCATGTTGGATGTCTGTGTTCAACCTTCACTTGCTGAAATTATATACATCTCACCATGTAGTTGAATATGTCCGCATTCATTCCTTTCCAGAGGAATATGGGCTTAAGGTGTTCCCTCATCTTCGTGACTCCTAGATGAGCCATGTACACTATTCTATGAGCTTCATTTAATATTAATCTTATCAAATCATCATTAGGAAGTACATAAATTCAGTTATTTTACCTCATTAAATTATCATTGTCAAATGTAAATCCCTCAAACTTTGGTACCAATATGTTATCTTGGCCGATATTTTCTTAAACCTCTTTATACTAGTCATCGTCGCACTGTAAAGTTAGAATATTTTCTCGAAGATTCGTCTAAAGAGGTATCACCAAAAATATGCGTGGTCTCCAAATCAACGCATCAACCACTCTGTTCTATGTCCCTTTTATGTAAGCAATCTCAAAATCCTACTCGCTAAGTAGGTCTGACCAACGCCTTTGTCACGCATTCAAGTCACTTTGTGTAAAAATGTGTTGAAAACCACAATGACATGTTTTTAGTTTGAATTTCCATTCAATTAGGTAGTTCCTCCACACTCTCAGGTCATACACAATTTCCAACAACTCCAAATGATGCATTGCATAGTTCTTCTCATGCTTTCTTAACTTCCTTGATATGTAAGCGATCACTCGACTGTCTTGCATCAATACTTCACCTAAGACTTCCTTGGATGCATTTGTGCATACAAAGAATTCCTCTTCCATGTCAAGGAATTTTAGTATCGGCGCTGTCGTCAACAACTTATTGATCCTTCAAAATGCTTATGTTCATTTCTCAGTCTATACAAACTTCATGTTTTTCTTCTACAATTCCGTGATCAGATTTTCTATATTTGAAAAACCTTTTTCGAACCGTCGATAATATACATCTAAACCCATGAAGATACATACTTATGGTACATTTGTCAATGCATGCCATTCCATAATAGACTCTACCTTTGCTGGATCCACAACGATGCCTTTGTCAGAGATAACATGCCCCAAATAATGAATCATCGATTGATAAAAAGAGCATTTCGACAGTTTCCCGTATAATTTATTCTCTCGTAAACACTATAGTACCAAGCGCAAATGTTCATCATGTTCTTTTGTCGTCCAATAATATATCAATATGTCATCAATGAATATTTGAACAAAATTTTCTAAGTATTCACGGAACACCCCATTCATCAAGCTCATGAATACACCTGGGGCGTTTTTCATTCCAAACGGTAAAAAATTAAGCTCGTAATGCTCAAACCTCATCTTGAATGCGGTCTTAGGAATGTCTTCCTCTTTGATCCATAACTGGTGATATCCTGATCTCAAGTTGATCTTTGAAAACATCATCGCGCCTTTCATTTGGTCAAACAAATCGTCTATTCTTGGAAACATATATTGGTTCTTGATCGTTTCCTTGTTCAAATGACGGTAGTCAATACAGAGTCTCTACGACCCATCCTTCTTCTGTATGAAAATAACAAGTGCACCCCAAGGTGACAAACTTGGACGTATAATTCCTAGGTCCAACAACTCCTTTAGTTTCATTTTCAACTCCTGTAACTCAAGCGTTGGCATCCAATAAGGCGTTCTTACTATCTCTTCAGTTCTAGGTTTTAAGTCGATGGTAAATTCCATCTCTCCTTCAGGTGGAAAACCTGGAAACTCTTCTAGGAACACATCCACAAACTCTTGTACTACCAGAAGGTTTTTTAATCCTTCCACCATGCCCTTGTCGTTCAACACTAGGATTGCATATAACTTGCATTCCTTGTGCATGCTCTTCTGTAGTTGTAGGGAAGAAATGAACCTTAGGGAAACTCCCTGGTTTCTTCCTACAATCCATTGTCTCTATCCCTCATCATCTTTTAAACTCAACCATTTCATCTTAAATTTGAGTATCGCATCATACGATTCCAACCAGTCCATATCGATCATGACGTCATAAGATCTTAAGATCATGATGTATATGTTGGATTTCGTTACAAATTACCCAAGTTAACGTGAAAATTCATAACCCTTCCCCCAACCATCTGGTTAGCACTTGAAGCCATTTCGACTTATCCAAATTCACCCTGTCAACTTCCCTTACCTTAATTCCCTTCGACATGGTACCAAAAAACAAGATCTCTTTGTAGCACCAGGATCCATCAATACTGAAATTTTGGTTGGCGATGGTACCTGATGCCTCAAGAAGAGTGGACTAGTGTTTGTCCTGGCGGCTATTCGCTGCAGCATGAATCTCATGGGCCTTGACCAATCTACAAATGTAGTGTGTCCTACTAACCCAACCACTCTAGCCTCTTCAACTGGACAATCTTGCTGGTAATGTGGCTGTCCACATGTCCAACACTCGGTCTTCGGTCCAATACTCTTGGCCCCCAAAGTAGAAGTTGTTGGACTACCAAACTGAGACCCTATTGTGTTCTGCTGACTTGCCTAACTGCTTTCTATTGTGCTTTGGATGTTTTCTGTCCAGAAGGTCTTGTAGGAGTCCTTCCCTAACTCCCGCTGGTAAGCTCTTCCTCAACTATGAGGGCCTTCTTAGAATGCATCACACGACATTTGAGGCATTAGGATCCTCACCTTCACACGAATTGTGGGAGTTGAGGCCGAACACAAACTTGCTAACCTCCATCTTCTCCTTGTTTATATGCAGGGCATACTGAAGTAGCTTTGTAAATCTATCCTCCTACTCTGGAACTGTACGACCAAACTTTCGTAAGACATTGAACTCATTGAGCTAGTGATCAAACTAGCTCAATGAGTTCCTCTGACAAATACCTCTCCCAGAACAAATCCTCGAACAGTTCCCATGACATGTCTTCGACGACCATGTTCAGTTCTGGCAAGAGTGTCTTCCACCATAGAAGAGTTTTACCCTTCAGTTGAAATATCACCATACAAACTTTCATGTTGTAGGTGTAGTCCCAAAGTGCGAAGCACATCACCATGTTATCCAAACATGCCTTAGCAGATGCGCCACCCATGGAACCCAAGAACTTGGGAAAATTGACCTTCTTGAGTTCTCTGTGAATGCTACCAATACCGGTCGAGACACGCTATGGAACCTCAGGGGGTACAGGCACCCTGGCCTCGTCTCTATATAGACGATTAATCAAGGCCTGTGACATCCTCTGAAAGGACATCATCAACTAAAACACATCCCCCACAACAACCTTCTCCTGTCCAATGACTTGTTATTCTCCTTGGGGGTTAGACCCCTCTGGTGTGGATGCTATTGGAGGCATCACGCCTCCTCCCCTGGCACCATTTCGACTACCTCCATGAATTCCTCTATCCAGGATTACCGACACTAACAATTTCAAATTTTAATTTGTGATAAATTATTAATCAAATTTTTAATACAATGGAAGGTGTGATGATCCACAGTCGTAGGGTTGAACCCACTCTGATACCATATGTAACAACCCTCATTTGCACCTAAGAAAAAGCGAAGCACCAAGGGTAATTTATTTATTTATTTTTTAGCATAGGGAAAATTAGCGTCAACACATAATTCAACAATGCATAATCAACGACATCATAATTAAAGGAATTGCAAGTGTCTCATTGTCATAATCAAATAATGTCACAACCAATGCATCAAAATATTTAGTAATGACATATATTCAACACATCATCATAATTGAATAACGAAACAAAATCGAAAGCATCATGAATGGTGACTCAAGATCAACTCATCATGACCAATTGGAATCATCATTAATTTTAATCGCTCAAATCATCACATAAGGATAATCATTAGATAACACAAGGATAACATGAGATAACATAACGATAACATAAGGATCATCAAGATAACATAAGAATGACATAAAGATACTACCCACCCAACCTACCCTGCAAGGTTAGGACCTCCATGACACATACACAATGATCAAGCCCAATATCCAATTGATTTTGACCATTTAAGGTCTCAGGGCTGGTGATTGTTATGAGGAACAAGGAGGTGTCTACATCCCACTAACACAATCAAGTCCAAAAACCAACTATCTCTATCAACAACATCAATGATAATCAAGGACACAATAGTGTTCTATTAACTGATCACACATCACATAGATTCCAAGGTGTAAGAGCATTTAATTACTACATCTGTCTTACAACGACATAAGATAAGGTGCAAAGCATTCAACTTTATTTTATTTTCAAGGCGCAAAAGAAGACATCTACTTTACTTCAAGGCACACTATTAATCAACCATTTAATTCATCAATAATCAACATTATCTTTGGGTGCACACATGATCCAATTCCGAATTAAACATAAACAAACCCCATTCAATGCACACAATTAATCTATTCAGTTAGGGAATCATACATCAACCTTTAATTTCAAGATGCAACATTATCTAATTACTAAATCATTTACACATTAACAATAAGGGACGCAAGAGTAATTAACTTTAAACAATCATACATCAACATAATAATGATGTAAGAGTAATCTCAATCTAATTTCATGGCGCAAGGATGTCTAACTACTTAACTAGTCACACATCAATATTAAATTCATGGCGCCAGTAAACTAATAACTTAATCATTCGTCAATCATTAAATATATATTGCGCAAGAGTAAATTATCAATTATTTCATGGCGCAACCAAATCTATCTACTCAATCAATCATACATAAAGTAATTGACACAATTACTGCCTAGGAAACATTCTAACTATAGTCCAACTGAAATTACATATATCAATAATAGATGCAATCACCATCAACCTTATTCATTGTGCACAAGGGTAATTACATTGAATATTCTTTTGGGTGCCAATAGTATCCACACACATGTTCATCCACACAAAGCCATTATATCAAGGCACAAGATAAATATCGATTTAATTCATGGCACAAACGAAATTAAGGGGATGTATCAACAATATATTAAAAGGGTGACACAAGCAATGTGAATATGAGAGGAGATCTTGCACCACAAACCTTCCCATGCACAAAAGATGTCAATATTGTATTCTTTGAGAATCCTATTCTAAGTTGACAAATTCTTCATTTGAATCCTTGATCAAGATGGATTTTTAACATCGTTTAGGGTGGGACCTTGTCAACAATAACAATAAAAATCAATATGATGCTTAAAGGCAAGGGATGGATTGGGAAAAAGAGGAAAAATGTTGTCCAGTTTTAAACAAAACTCATAGATAATTCGTCAGGAAAATCAAGAGTAACATCACCAAGTGATGTCCACAAACGTTGGCCAAATGTGTGAATGAAAACACAGAGACAATATCTGGAAAAACGCCAATGGAGGAGGAAGGAAAACACAAAGGTTCTAGAGAAAATCTCGCCAAGATATTCATAAGTGTTGGGCAATTAATCATCAGAAAAACGCAGAGAATTTCCATGGCATTTCACATGGTTGTTTCCCATTGTTGGCAAGAGTTAATACACCCAAAAATGTTGAGCATAGCTGTAACACCCCAGGTTTCGAACCCCCATTTTAAAATAATGTATTATTACAATGTTGAGAGGCATGAGTGACCAAACAATTATTAAAGGGCCAATATGCCCAAGAAATGTAATGATTTGATCATTATTAATAATAAACACATTACTGGATGCTAGACGGACAAGGACTAGAGTTGTAGGGGGCTATGATTCCACAAGAGAGGGAGCTTGAGGGACTAAGCATTTATTCCTATTTTAATTACCCTTTTTGTCTAAGGGAGGGGATCGGTTACGTGAGCTTCTTGGGGAAGGATAGGAAGTTCTTGTTTCCCCAAGAGGTTACTTAAACCTGCCTCTAGTCTAATGGGGGGGTTCGACTGATGACTTGTTCTCTGATTTCCCATTCACTCACTCATTTCTTCCCTCACACACTCCCATGCCCATTCATCGACCCATCCTCACCTGTGCCTTGGCTTGGAAAAGGAAATAGAGCTGCTGAAGAACTTAGCCACAAGATAGTTGGCTGTAGTGGTTGCTGGTGTGATCCAGCCATGACCTGGGGGGCTAGATGTCTGAAATGCATTGGCCTGTGCCCTGTTTTTCTCACAATTGCAAGTCCTAAGAGTTCCATAATTGAGATTCTAGACCAACTGTGCTGGAGGCCCTTAAAATAAAGGATCAGGACTGCTTGAGGGACTGCATGGCAGATAAGGGTGGAGGTTTGGTCTCTTGGGGAAGTATAGGCTGGATAGAAGAGAGCTGGGCTCTTAGATTTTTGTGGGTGTCGAGAAACCTGTGAGAGCTTGAGAGCTGACTGGTTTGGGGACCTGATTACAGTCTGGAACCATCCTTGTGGATTCATATCCATGGCTTGGGGGTGACACTGCTGTTGAGATTTGGAGAAGTGTTGTCTACGGTTGGGTGGAACATCCTTGGTATGAAGTTGGTCGGTGTCATCGTTCATAAAGATAAGTGCTCTCTGTCATGATATCATTATCTGTGTATGAATGTATTTTTCCATTGTGTATATTTAATTATCGTTTAATATAATATTTAGATTATGCATGCTTGCTAGATATTGTTATGCATGTCAGTTAAATATGTTATCTTATGCATCCTTAATAAATAAAGAAGGTATCATCATGAGAAAGAAGTCTGAAGGTGGGCTTGTAGATAACATACCCGACCTGTGGCTGGTAGGGTATGTTACATATTGGTATCAGAGCTTCTGGTTGAAACACCAGGCTGGTATGGGCCGAGTCTATTGGTTAGAGCCTTGTGGTCAAGATCAAACTCTGACCATGAAATTGAAAATATCAGGAGGAGTGGCATTGCAAAAGCTACACGAGAGATAGAATGTCGGAGACCTGTGGTAGGAAGTTTGAGGGATTGTGACCATCCATTTGGAATTTGGGAGCGATCTCCATTGTAGGGTCAGGATAGATCTGAGATCGTTGGATCAGAGGACAAAGGAACAAGGGTCGTCCGATGAACATGAAGCAAGGGATAAGGTCATAGCCGTGAGATCCCATGGGAGAGTGAGATCAATGGATAAGAGGCATTGCGGGGAACCAATTTGCACGGGAGATAACTTCCCAAGGTGGTATTGCAATCCAAACCACGGTTTCATCGAGGGGTTATGTGTCAGTATCATGTTAATTGCAGGGAAAAAAGTGGGTCACTCCAAACCGCTAATGCATGCCCCCACAAATTTGAAAGGCACGTAATGATGTGACAGGTTAGAGCTCGAACATCAAAACTTCGAATAACTGAAGTAGCTAGGGACCATCGATCCATGGGAGGACATGTGTCAACCGATCGCGTGCTCCGGGTGAAGGCACTCTAGGAAAGACCGAGTGAAGAGAAGTTGAGAGTTGAAACTCCCGAAGCCCAGAGAGTTGGAGAACCGAAGTAAATGTCGATTGTCGGATCGTCCAAAGTAGATCCTAACCATCGATCACCAAGAGGTTACGTGTTAGTAGATTAGTAACTCCGAAGGAATCCATTCGAGAGGGTTCCAGTTGAGTTTTGAGACTCCTGAAGCCTAGAGAGATGGAGAGATGAAGCAAAACTTGACCTTCTAATCATCTGAGAGGATATCAACCATTGATCTGCCGAGAGCCACGCATCACCAGATCCATGGCTGTAGATAAAAGCCAGTGGGGCCAGATAAGTTTGAAATTTGAGATTTCTAGAGTCTGGAGTCCTGAAGGAATCACAATTGTCAATCCATGGGAGACACATGTCAGAAGATCGTGAGCCTCAGATAAAAACGTTTTCAATAA
The DNA here is from genome assembly GCA_032191745.1 of Picea mariana. Lineage (NCBI taxonomy): Eukaryota > Viridiplantae > Streptophyta > Pinopsida > Pinales > Pinaceae > Picea > Picea mariana. The sequence goes on along the minus strand of JASDQU010238329.1, from coordinate 8,542 downwards.
AAAAAGGGTTTGAGTTGGAGATCTCCGAAGTCCAGAGCCCCGAAGTAAAACATAGCCGTCTGATCGAGGATGACACATGGAGTAGATCCGTGGACTTCGGGTAAAGACCCGAAGTGAATCTTGGTCGTCTGATCTAGGAGGACACATGGTGACAGATTGGGCATTTCATAAATTTGGAGTTCGGGAGAATTGGAAGTGTGATAGGTTGAAAACTCCCGAAGCCCCGAAGCCCGAAGAGCCGAAGTGATGGGGCCCAATGACATCACCTAGAGGTGACATAGACCCTAGAATCTCCGAAGTGACATGGCCTACATATGTCACCTAGGATGACATGGAAACATGGGATGTGTGCCACGTGTCAGTAAGATTTGAGATTTTGGAATATTGAAAAGTTGGTTAGAATGTGACACATGTCACCCACTTGATTGGGCCACGTGTCCGCTTCCATCATTTCATCATGTGGAGACAGATCGTGCAGTCCAGAAGACTGGGCACTCTAGAAGGGAAAGATGTGACATGTTGCGTTGGGTCGAAAACTCTCGAAGGCCCGAAGGCTCGAGTATGTATCAACCATTTATTCCATAAGACAAGTGTCAAGGGATAGTTGACTGCGGGTGAAATCACTCTGAGAGAAAGTGCAGGAGGGAAGTTTGAAACTTCCAAAACCCAAAGGGTAGAAGTGATTCATAGTCGTTGATCTGTGAGAGGACACACGTCGACAGATCATGAACTCCCGGTAAAATCATTCTGGGAGGAGGCAAGCGAGGAAAGTTGAGACTTCTGAAGTGCGAAGTTCTGAATTGGATCTCGATCGTCGATCACGAAAAAGGATGAGGACTTTCGATTTGGTCCTAGCTAAAATTCCCGAAGTCCCAAAGTCCCGAAGCTTTGGAAAAATGATTTTTCAGCTAAGCGCAGGGTCATGGCCATGGTCATATGCAGTTTGGGAGCTGAGGAAAGGAGGGATAAGGGCATAATTGGTTGTCCTCGAGAAGGATTTAGCCACGGTTTCTAGTCATGGTCACCTGGGAAGTGGTTTGAAGGAAGTTCCTTCACAGGGTGAAACACTGTGTCAACTAGGGATAACACAAAACTGTTATTTTTGGAGAATAGGGATATGATCTCCATAAAAAAAAAAAAGAGATGTGTAGAATGGTTTGACAATTTTGATATCATATGTGTAATTCTAACAAAATGGTCGCTTGCACATTTTGCATAATTAATGGGCTTAAACACGTCAGCTCAGTATGCATATTGAGGAAATAGAAGAAGGCTAGGGAGCCTCCAGTCATGAAAAGGAGGCTGAAGGACAGAATACCAGAATCGGTAATGCAGAGACAGATTCCAATGGACACAATGAAAAAGGAGATCAGGAAACGTTAATAGAAATGGTAAGAAGCCTGAAGATGGAAGTGCAGAGATACAAAGAAAACAACGAGAGACTAATGAGAGAGAACATTCAGATAAATTCTCGAGTGTTGTAGAGATTAAATTAGTTGCAGAGGCAAATGAAGAAGGGATCAAACTCAAGAAAAAAGGAAGAAGGCATGTGTCATGAAATAAGAGATGCTCATGGAAGAGCTGGTTATTCTAGAAGTGATAGCAGAGCTCCTGGACACCACTCACCCCCTTACTCAGAAAGAAATTTTTATGTAATAGATGATCCCGTAAGCAGTTCAGAGGTGTCTCCTATCAGACACCAGAGAAAAAAAAAAGAGGTATATTGTTTTCAAGGAGAGCTAAGGAAGCTCAAGCCACCTTCTATTTAGGGTGAATGAGAAAGGGAAGATGATGTCGAAGCGTGGTTGCTTGGGCTCAGGAGATATTTTTCAGTTTCATAACTATTCATCAAACCTAGAAGCCGGGATTGCTACCTACCACTTACACGGGAAAGCTGCAATATGGTGGGACCAACTGAAGCAAGTGGAGCATGTTAATGAAAGTAGGATCACTTGGAAGAAGTTCAAGAAGTACTTCCAGAAGGAGTACCTCTCAGAGAATTTCTATGATGAGAAAATGAAAGAGTTCTTTGAACTCAGGTTGGGAAGCATGACTATGGCTGAATATGAGAAGATGTTCTTGGGATTGTTAAAGTATGCCAGGTTCATTGGTGATGAGAAAGTGAAAATATAGAGATTTCTAAGTGGATTTCTCGCCTTTTATAAGGAAAATATCAAGTATGATGAACCCAAGACCTTGACTGAGGCCATCAGAAAGGATAAATACCTGTATGAGCAAGGCCAGGGAAGAGAATCCCTGTAGAAATCTTGGAAGGACAAGAAGAATGCGAAGTCTGATCAGAGGAGGAAAGGATTCAAACCTCCCTTCAATAGGAATGAGCCTAATAGAAATCATCAAGATCAGTATGCTAAAGGGGATTTCAAGAAGGAATATTCCTTGGGAAAAAGGGGAAGACCACCAATCCAATGCTGGGGATGCAAGGAAGATCACCTGTACAAGGATTTCCCACAAAGAAAGGATAGAGTGAAGACTATGCACAACATCCAAGAGGCTACAACAATCGGAGATATGGGAAGAATCTATGCATCTTTAAATGATTGACAAGCAGAGTACCGGTCCAATATAATTGAGGTGGAAGGTAAGATCATAAATCATCCTGTTTCTATTTTGATTGATTCATGAGCACGTCATTGTTACATTGATCCTAAGATAGTGGATAGATTACATTTGGAGAAAATTAAACTTGGAAAAGAAAATTTGGTTCAGTTAGCCATTGGAACCAAAAGAAGAATACATGATATGGTTAGAGGTTGTTCCATAAGTCTTAATGGCATGAATACTAGTACTAATCTAAATATCATACTATTGGGGTCTTATGATGTTTTGATTGGGATGGATTGGTTGGACAAGCATCAT
>JASDQU010238325.1:6386-16868 GCA_032191745.1 Picea mariana | reverse complement strand
TAAAAATATATTTTATATAATTCTAATGTTCAATTTTTTGAGTGGACACTTTACTTATCATTAAGGATAAGATAATATGTATGATTTGAAAAGAGTATGATTGAAGATAGAAATTAAAATGTTGAAAGACAAAAGGTAGTAGAGGAAATTAATCAAAGGAGACTAGGTAGAGAAATAAAAAATAATTAAAGATGGGAGAGAGAAAGAAATGTTGAGAAAAATATTAAAGAGATATGGCCAATGATTATTGGAAAAATTAAAAGGAAATGATGAAGATGAAATTGAGAAGTTAAAGTAAGAAAAGAGGGTTAAATGAGAATGAAAATCAAAGATGGCAATTGGAAAAATATAGAATAGGAGAAAAACAAAAAAAATCAATCAGATTAAAAAGAAAGATCAGTGACCAAGCAAATGAATGATGCTCAATGAAGGAGGAGTTTCCATGACTGGCTAAGTTTGTACCCATCTTCATGATTAAAATTATTTGGGTGCTTCTAGATTTCTAGAGCTTCTTGAATGATACTGAAGGAGAAAACTAGATTTTATGGTTTGTGTCACCTATATTTTATTTGAGTTGGGATTTGAAGGATATCCTGATTTGTACTATGTATGATTTGCCACAAGAGCAAGGGATTTGGTAGACTTGTGGGCCAACATAGGGTCATATTTTCCTTGGTCATTTTGAACAAATGCTTAATGGTTTTATATAAATTGAAAAATGCTTTGATATTCTTCTGGGCTATAATTCTTGAAATGTGAATAGTGGTACCCTAGATGTAACATAAAGAGAGGTGAGCATCCGGTGGGAAAAGGGATGGAGGATTTTTGGATTTAGCACCTTAGTTAAGTGGGATTTCTCTTTCTCTGGGAGATGAGGAGAGGAGTTTCTAATGACTCTAGTGACCAAAGTTTTTAACATAAGAGATCTTGATTGTGTTTTTGTTTCTCATTTAACCCTTGTTTCTTACCTTTACTTATTAATTGCATCTTCATCATTTCTTTTTAATTTTTTTGAATAATCATTGGCCATATCTCTTTCGTCCTCTTTAATACTTTACCTTTTCATAGACTATATTTTGGTTCCAACGGCTACTTTTTTCTTTCAACCCTTTAAATTCTACCTTGAAGCATACTCTTTTCAAATCATACAACTTATTTTGTCTCTGATGATGAGTGAAGTGTCCACTCAAAATGTTGAACATATCAAAACATTCTACACAATTTAACTCCAAACAGATTACATAGCAACTATGACAAACTATGAAAACACACACCAAAATTAAAATAGATCTTTGAACAAAAAAATAAATCTCTTACTCTATAAATACAAAATCAAGTAAAAATAAATAAAGAAGTTTTAATAAACCTTAAATGTACAAAGAGAGGTTTTAAACCTTTTGGCATGTGAGATAGCTAAAGAGATAAAGGCTCCATTATAACTCATGTAATACAAGTGTCTACTAAAAAATCTATGTACAACCATAAATAGGTTATAACGCATGTAATACAAGTGTATACTACAAAATCTATGTACAACCATAAATAGGTTCCACGAAACTTACTTTGATTATTTCTAATAACGCAAGTTTTAAACATATTAACAAATATGCATAAATGCTATAAGATAAAAAGGCCTAGTCGAAAGAAAATGAAAGATCCCAGAGTAGTAGGAGTAGAAGATCTTTTCTGATGAGCTCTCCATAGCCAATGCTCAATCAATATAATGAAAGATTCAAACCTCCCTAATGTGTGTTCTCGTTAAGAGGAGATGACCACTAAATATTAACACCAACAGAAAGGATGAGAAAAAAATATGGTGGGTGAGATGAGAAAGCGGAAGTACGCTACGATGATTTGGAGAAATGTGAACTATTCGTAGTAAAAGAACAATTTGTCGTGAAAAAGGTAGAGAAAGTAGGGCGAGTAGTCTACCCACTACAATCAATACCAATCCTTATCCTCCAGGATTGGCATTGGATGACTCTTGTAAAGTAATCTAATCAAATCGATATATAAAAATAAAAAAAACTTTTAATAGAAAGGAAAACATTGCATATGTTTTTTTTAAAGTTTTTAAAAATAAAAATAGATGTTTGAAAAACAAAAGAGTTATCTTACTCGAGAAAACCAAAAGCAAGAAGACATAGACATTTGTTTTATCTAAAAAGAATATTTTAGAAAGAAAAATAAATTTCTAAACAATAATTAAGAATTAAAATCTCTTACAAAATTAAGATCTCTTACAAGAAAAAAATGTTATATAGAGATCAATCAAGAGATTGATTCATCATCTTAGCTTTCAAACCAAATCAAGTACTAGTTGATCTAGTATGACCATCCAATGGTTCCTCTATCTTATTAATGAAAAATATTGATCTAATGTATTATTGATTTAATGTTTGATTGATCAATATGAAAATAGATGATAAGACAAAGGTTGGAGAATATGATTGTAAAGTAAACATGATGATATTATAGACATATCAAGCAAGAAAGTCAACAACAAAATGATCCTTAGATGATAAGATAAAGGTTGGAGAATATGAATGTAAAGTAAACATGATGATATTATAGACATATCAAGCAAGAAACTCAACAACAAAATGATCTGTAAAGGAACTAGGTGGGAATCATTTATATACTATCTAAAATCAGTTTCCCCACATTATTTGTTATTGAATAGAATTAAATGGAATTCCTTGAGAAATCAATCACTCAGTTTCCCACATTATTTGTTATGGAATAGAATTAGATGGAATTCCTTGAGAAATCAATCACTTAGTTTCCCCACATTATTTGTTATGGAATAGAATTAGATAGAATTCCTTGAGAAATCAATCACCCAATTAACACTAGAGGGAAAGGTCTTGATATCCTCCTCCTTAGGTTCTATTTGAAGGATATGGTTCAGATTAAGACAAAATAGTTAGACATTTGCTATATATCAAAAGAAGAAATCAGAACTAAGGATACCTATTTCGATAACATTTTTTTTGTTAGTTGATAAAGAAAAAGGGGTTTATTGATATCAATTAAGTGACATAATCCTCCTATCAACTCAATTATATGAAATGGAGAGATAACTTCAACATAGATTTTTATTTAACCATAAAAGAATTGATGCTAAAATAAAGGTTGGAGAATATGATTTTAAATTAATGAAGAAAATATTATACACATGAAAGAAGAAAAAGAAAGGCTATATTAAAAAAATTTGGAAAGAAATTAGGTGGAAATTATTAACACACTCTCTAAAGTTATTTTCCATACTTTCTTTATAATGGAAAAAAATTAGATGTATGGTATTGAAGAATCAATCACCTATAGATCACTGTAATCAGTGGTCTTGATATACTATCCTTAGTTTTTATTGAAAACATACTCTCAAGAGATAACAAGAACACTTATACATTTTTTATGAAAACATACTCTCAAGAGATAACAAGAACACTTATACATTCTCTATACGAAAGTGGAATATTTAAAAAAAAAAGTTAATTGTTAAACAAAAAAAAGTGTTGTCTTACTCAATAATGCCAAAATAGACTATAGATATCAATAGGAGACGAAATATTTCTCTTAACTTATTAAACCGAATCAATATATCATTCTTTATTATCATCCTGTTTCATCTTTTAGAAGAAGAACATGATGTTGTTTTTTCAAACAAAAACTCAAAAGTAATGTTTTACTAAGAATGCCAAAAGAGACTAGGCATATAAATATGAGACAAAATCCTTTTCTTAACTTGATTAAACCAAATAAAGATATGGTTTCTCTATTATCATCTCGTTTCATCATTTAGAAGAAGAGCATGATCTTGTTTGTTCAAACAAAAAAGAAGATCAATAACTATGCTAGAGGTTGTCTCCCTCCCCCATTAATGTTGAACTCTGATATAATGTTTAATAAAAGATAGATGTTGGAAATATGATTGTAAAGTAATCATAATCATATTCAACACATCTAAAGGAAAAAAGTTAAAATTTAATTTTTTTGACATGGAACTATATTGAAATTGTTCACACACTATCTAAAATGAGTTTTCTTACTTTCTTTATTATGAAAATGAATCAAATTGAATCTCTTTATCAATAATCACTTAACTACCACTAGATGGTGAGGTACCTATATCCTCCTCTCTAGGTTATATCTATAGGAGATAAGGTGATATCTTTAGCATTCAATGCAAATTTCTATATGTCTTGGGCAAGATCTAGAGGAAACATAGAAGAATAAAAGTATTTGAATTGAAGAGTGAGTGAAGAGGAAACAACGAGTATATAACTTGCTAGCTAAGTAGTATTAATATTTTTTATTGTTATCTGGATACAAGGAACCCTATTCTAATTTCTATCGTTGAAAAAGGTCTCCTCTTGTGTTTACGCAAATAATAAACGAGCTAGAGAGTATTGACTCTTTAATGAATTCAGATGGGATGGAAGGAAAATACCCGTCAAACTTGATTTTGAGACAACTAATGTTATACAGATGGTGAAAATTGTGTTGTATAAGCCTTGTAGATCAACATTTGACGAGTCAGCAACTATTATATACACCCACTCTTCAACGGATCAGTAATAGAAATCAAATTGAAAAAGTTTTCATCAACCCCTTGGAGCTTATCTATAAATGAGACCAACTTTTTTCTTTAAAAACATCCAGGATGAAATGAAAATGGCGTGGGAGATGTTCAAAACGTGTATAACACTTATTTCAAAGATTAAGATGCGACGAAATGGCTGCTTTACAAGTTTCTCCCTCTTACAGTGATATAGTTCTACTTCTATGTAAAGAAATACCTTTGATGTTAAAGACCATAAAAGCTAACAAATACACAACGTTAATAATAATATTGGGATTTGGATTTTTGAGTTAACACATATTTGTATTTTTATAAGTAGGATTGAAAAGAATAATTAAAAAATTATTAACTAAATTTTACATAGTTTCAATAAATTTATAAAACACAACTTAAAATATAAAAAATTAGAAGATTTTATGAACCATATACAACATTGTCACATAAAAAACATTCGAAAAATGTATTAATTAATAAAAGTACTCATCTCTATAAATGTTGGTGGATGGGTACTTTGTTACAATTCTTTTAGTATTGAGAAAATCTTTTAGTAATCATATATATTTTTTTATAGATATCAATGTAAGTGTAAGGTTTTGGATTTGAATTGAGAAAAGTTGATAATTCAAAGAAATTAATGTCCATTCATTTAAAAATATGTTTAATTATATTAATAATAACAAGTTTATAAAAAAGGGTTGAAAGAAGATAATGCCAAATAGTATATTCCAAAATGAAAGAAATATAACTAAATGAAAAATAAAGTATAAACCATGTTATTTAGTTTCCACTGTAACACTAAGTTCATTTTGCTTAATATATATTTCCAATATATTTCGAAACATATTGTGCAAAACTAGTTGATTTCCTTCTTGTGGATAAATGAATATCTTAAAACTGATTGCAATTACCAATAATTGGCATTAGAAACGAAGGTATTCATCTTATTAGACTAGACCCAATATTGTTTTGTGGATAAATGAATATCTTAAAACTTATTGCAATTACCAATAATTGGCATTAGAAACGAAGGTATTCATCTTATTAGACTAAGACCCAATATTGTTTCGTATGAATTTTAACTCAATGAATTATTCGAAGGATGCTCAAAAAGGATATATTTTACCTACTATATGTACCGTTATATTTTTTACCGTTATATTTTTGTAATAGCTTCAAATTTATTTTACTATATGTACCGTTATATTTTTGTAATAGCTTCAAATTTATTTTACTATATGTACCGTTATATTTTTGTAATAGCTTCAAATTTATTTTTTTGAATTTATGAACTACTTAGAGCCTCACTGCACTTTTTTCACTCTTCCTTTTGCTGGTGTTTGCATTGATAGGAGTTTTCATGTTATAGATTAGGATAGGTTGCGGCTTGAATCTTTAAGTAGTATCAATGTGATATAATTATTTAGAAATCAACCCTAACATATATTGCTATTGTTGTTAAAAGGAGAATTTGGCATCTTTCAACCTAGGTTCAAATTCCATTGTTACATGTAACCCATAAATAAAAATTTATTATTAAAACTATATACTTTTACAATTTCGATGTAAAAGATGTTGGTACAATGTTAATAATTTAATATTGAAAAAAATGAAACCATTAAAAATCTCTAAAACATTGTTTCAATATTAAACCCTCCAAAATAATTTGATATCTTTCATAATTATTTATATGATCCTTACATACTTTACAATCCTTAATATTGTAATTTTATGGATTTGAACATATTCAATATTCTACGTAATGGATTAATGTCATTAATTAACGTTATTAGAATTTGACAACACCAATTTTCCATATTGACACGAACTTAAATTAAACAAGAGATAACACTTTTAGTTAAAAGTAAGTTTTGATAAACCTATGTAAGAAAACAAATAGAAAGAGAATCTAAAACATAATAATAACAATTGAATATGCACACAATATACAAATATTTAACTTGAAAAACCTTAAACTAGAAAAATTAGCAAAATTAGCTGAGAGCTATGCTTTTTTCTCTATCTCATTGTATTAACTCAATTGTTCACCATACAAATATTCAGATATTTTATAGTATCCAAATCGATAATCATTATCCTATATTATATTACAACCATAATACCTTAACCAATATTATATTATAATGGGATAAAATCATTGGTTAAAACAATACATAATGGAGCAAAAAATTATTCCGGCTCTTCACACAAACCTTGAGATGGGTATCCTACTAGTTCCCAATGCCCCCCAACCAAGGTTGAAGGATCCCCCTGAACCTGCTTCATTCAGGGATAAAACTGTAGACCCCCTCTAGGATGTGACTATCTCTACCTATAAAGAATAGAACGCCACATAATGGTGTATGCAGTTAATCCTCATGCCCAAAAGAGAGTCGTCGATTACGCAGGCTATTGACACGACCTAGCATTTCAGGCAATAAATCATGGAACCAAAAATGACAATAACACACCTTGTAATTAATCAAAAAACATTAAAGACGTCCATAACACGGGCTATATCCAAATTGCTGGGAAAATCAAAGCATAAAACACAGAGAACAAATCCGCCATTGAGGTGGAAAGAAAATCGCAGTTAAGCATTAGATTAAATGCAGAGATGAATCCGCCATTGAGGAAGAAAGGAATTCTCGAGGAGATTCACTTGCTGGGCGAATTGTGCATCTAAAAAAAATCAGAGGTATGAAATGAATTAATGCCAGGAGAATTTACATGCTGGGCGAAATTGCAATTGTTGGCAAATACCTTTGTGCCAAAATGCAGAAGGAATCATGGGATAAAGGCAGGGAGATTTCACATTCGCTGGTAGTTTTCCTCATGGAAAATCGCAAAGGATCCATGGTGAAGGAAGAAGGGAGATATATTATCGCTACTATATTAGATGATTGCTACAGTGAGAAGAAGGGAGATATTATCGCTACTGTATTAGATTATTGCTACAGTGAGAACAAGGATGCAATATTATTGCTACTGTATTAGATGATTGCTACATTGAGAACAAGGGAAAAATATTATCGCTACTGTATTAGATGATTGCTACAATGAGAACAAGGACAAAATATTATCTCTATTGTATTAGATGATTGCTACAGTGAGAGAAAGGACGAAATATTATGGCTAATGTATTAGATGATTGCTACAACCAGAACAAGGGTGAAATATTATCGCTACTGTATTAGATAATTGATACAGTGAGAACAATGACGAAATATTATCGCTACGATATTAGATGATTTCTACAGTGAGAACAAGGAGAGATTCACGCTATCAACAGAAGCAAGGAAAATTAAATCATGTGCCCTATATTTACACGAGTGAGGTCGGAATAAGATAAATATATCTCATCATCACAGTGGAAAAAATAGTGCAGAAAAAATCATAAACATACCCATGCAAAACCAAAACCTATATGTATAGTTATTGATTCAAATGATTTAGGAAGTAAATAAACACAACTCATATATGTCCAATCTAACAAGCACTTAGCATGGGCAGTTAAGAAAAAGGGATTTTGCATACACCAGTGAAAATGCTTGCTCCAGTATCTTACATAGTAAAATTTCTTTTAGAAACCCTAACACAGTTTAATTTCAAATAATACAAATCTCATAATACTCCATGTAATAGCTTCCAACAGAACTAAGGCCTAGATATCGGATACGATGGTTCCCTCAGATAATTTGTTCTAATACAATTTGATATCAAATTCATTTACAGTTCATGGCGATATTCAATTAAACTCATTACAATCAATCTTATCAAAATTACAGATCTAAAACACATTACAGTAACCGATGACATGGGAATGGTTATGTTCTTGGTAGCTCCCAGCCAACAGTAGGGGTACTCTTCTTCCCCCTTAGCCCTCGAGTGACAAAGGTGCCCCTTAGCCCTCGAGTGACAAAGGTGCCCCACACACAAAACTAGAAATCCTCTAGCTTCTAGCTCACCTCACAAGGTAGAGCCACCACTGTCTCTCAAGCTGGGTATTCCAACTATCACAAGTAAAACCAGTTAAAAAATATGCAACATAACATTACTCATAACCAGTCTAGTCCATTACTCATCTTAGCCGTGTCTTTTATAGAATTTTCTTAGTGACACATTTCCATTTGCACATTTAATTCATTTTTTAAATAATTAGTCATGAATTATTTCCCCCCATACACTTGTCACCCTTTTGCATAGATTCACAAGTAAATCCGCAATTTATTTTAATTAAAAGTCAATTTCCCTCACCCATCCTAAAACCTCTCCTAAAATCACTCCTACTGTCCCTTTATTCCTAATTAACGACTGACACATTTCTAAAACTGAGTTGAGTTAAAATATGAATGTTCTCTAGTTAGACTAGTGTTAACTAGACTCTAGATATCTTTCTATGCTTACACATTCTTTTATGATTTATTCATTTTTTTATTTTAAATTCTAATTTGGTATTTTCTGTACACGTGTATTGTATTAATTCTTTAGATTTATCTCATCTCTCTTAATCTCTTAAATTGGTTTACCCTTTTTTCTTATTTTATCTAATTTGTAATTTTGTTTTAGTAATCTCATCAAGAATTAGACTTAGGCTTAAATTCAAATAGACTTAGAACTTCATTTGGGGGTATAAAATTAATAATTCCAATCCTTAATTAATTAATTAATTCCATCAATGTTTAAAGATTTGACAAGATGTAAAAATTTGCTCAAGGTTTTCTAGGCCACCTAGGTTCATTAGCTGAAATTTTGTTACGCGACGTGCCCTTCAAGATGCACTCCATGCTCCAAGGGTGCCACTCCCCTTTGATTCAAATTTTAATTATGCGACGTGCCCTTCAAGACACACTCTGTGCTACAAGTGTGTCACTCTCTCTTGGCTAGTTTTGGTAGTTTTCCAACCCTTGGAGTCAAGACTCCATTTAGGCGACCTTGTGAGAGACTAAGGGATTCTAAGGAATAAAGACCCTGCCTTATTGCGCACCTCTTAGAATCTTCGTCAGGGATTATCACAGTCTTCCCTCACGACATCGTGGATCTCTCGAAGTAGGTAATCATTAACCCACAATTCAAGCCATGGTAGGAGTGCTAGTAGGTTGTGTCAGAGATGCTTCCTTACCTCTCCCTCAATATTTGGTTTTTGTTCATGCCCCTTTAGTCCTTATGTGAGTCATATTAGCAAGCAATTGTTAGCCTGCATCCATCAACGAAAAATTGTCAATGATCCATAAACAACATCATAATATACTCAATCATATGTTTCATATGCATAAATGAAATACTCAAACCAATAAAATTCACTCACTATCTCAATCCAGAGTCTAAGGAGGTCCATTGATGCCATCAACATCCTCAATCTGTCATGTTTCCTACACACTGAGGGTAAACTTGTCAATAGCATCTGTCAATACATAAATATCAAATAACATAACATCATAATCCATCAACATCATCATAAGAATCCATAAGAAAAACTGACAAACATATACTAAAACTGGATCACTTGCACGCAAGTGTCCTCAAAGAATAAGTCAATAACATGTGCTCGCAAGAGCGGGATGTTACATCTATTTCTCTATCTTCAGTCGAGGAAGAGTATAAAGGCGTAATTAACATAACCATTCAGGCTATGTGGCTACATCATTTTCTCACTCATTTGGGAATTCAATTTCGTCGGCCAATCATCATTTGGTGTCACAGCCAGATCACTATGACGTTCTGCAGAGATCCATCTCAGAGGCAACGGACAAAGAAAATCAAGATACACATGCACTACATCCAGGACTTACTACACGAGGGGATCATCGACCTGCAGTTCTATCCTTTAGTAGAACAAACTACAGACATCTTCATGAACACCTTCATTGAGAAAAAGTTCAATTCTCTATACAATCATA
>JASDQU010238324.1:6923-17026 GCA_032191745.1 Picea mariana | reverse complement strand
TGAAAGAGTTTGCATACTCAAGCTGGAGCTCATGGAGACGACTTCCTTATTGAAAAAGGAAGAGATGACTCCCAGGTTGGGAGGGAGCACTGATGTATTATTGATTGATGGACAATCAATTTTTAGTTCGAAGAATGGTTCAGGATGAGCAGATTCTTTCCAGTTCAGAAAATGGATTGAGATTTTTGATGGACAATGATTTCCCATTGTGGTTAATGTAGGAAATGGTCCAGATTGTTGATGTATCATAGACAGTGACTTTCCATTATGGTTAACATGGGGAGTGGTATAGGGAAGTCTCTCTTCTTGAGGGTTACTCAAGAAGACTGGCCTGCCTCACCGAGCAACAATTTCTCATTGTGATTAACATGAGGAATTGTCTGTTTTGGAGGTTGATACAGGACATTATTTTCCTCTTGTGGTTAACAGAGGAAATGGTCCGGACAGTCATTCCTTAGGGTGTATTCATTCTCTCCAGGTTGCACTTTGTTTAGTGTTGGAGGAATGGCCCATGGTGGGGAATGGTCCAGGCTCAGCAATCAGGGATAGGCATTCCTTAGGGTGTATTCATTCTCTCCAGTTTACACTTTGTTTAGTGTCAGAGGAATGGGCCAGGGTGGGGAATGGTCCAGGCTCAGAAATCAGGACAATTATTCTTCCTTGCTTGAGAAGAATAGTCCAGATAACTCATCATTGATTTCTTACCTTTTGAGGGCAGATGCTCTTCCGAGATCTCACAGATGTGAGTGGAAGAATGGCCCATATGATTCAGTTTATATCATAACATTGTTTCTGTGCAGGTTGATATCAGATGATTGTTATGAATATTGTATGACAGTAGATATATACTAATGTGGTGGATGTGTTCCACTGTTTGATCAAGTACTCGTGTGTTACTTGGTGTGGTAGTGTACCACTAGATTGCAGTTATGTACTACTATGGATAGACATAGTTGTGTTCTATTCTGATTGTCTTGAAGACTATCAGTAGTATTGGAAATTATTATCAGCTATATGGATGATCAAAGAACAAAGATTTCCCAGACAGAAAATGGTTCAGAACATTTACTCTTCTAGGACATATGTCCAGATTAGAATAATGACTCTTGTATCACTCTGTGGTTGGAGTGACTTATCCAACATCATGTCTGATTACTCAAATGGAGTATGGTTTCGAAAGATGTTGCAGCTGATGACACCGATGGTGATGATGATGCTCATGATCTAGTCATGAGATAGTCTAAATGACTATGTTGATGCTATGGGGTGAATTGTATGTTTTTGTGCTCAAGACCATTACCTATAATACCTCCCTAGCTAGGAGGGAGTGTTAATATTATGGTAGCTATGGGAGGTATTTACCTCCACATGTAAACCTGACAAGAATAGAATACTCTGGGAAGCAAGAGAAACCCTAATGAGTTGGCTAATAACCCTAGAAGACTTGTCAGCTCAAGAAGATAATTTATATTAGGTTATTAGCTTCCAAGAGAAGAAGTCAGCCAAAAGAAATAATAATATACTGAACAGACAGATACCCAAAATGAGAAGTTGGCCCAGGCAGTTAGCCAGAATTACTATAAATACAGGAGGCCGGTCTTCATTCTAGTAGGCAGTCTCAGAATTGCAGAGAAACACTTGTGCGCATTGGAGTGCCCAGTTTTGTGTGTAGGTTTGGAGGAGAGTTGTCGGTGCAGCTGCTGCAGCTAGCAGTTATGTTTTGGCTTGGAATATCTCTTGGTTATGGTTTGGAATATCTGATCAACTCTTGTTGGTGTGCTATCCTTGCGGAAAGGTGCGCTACCCTTTGTTTGTCTATCTAGCCTAGGGTTTGCTTCCAGAGTGATTCTCTATCAAGGTTAAGGTGCTCGGAGGGTGGCTTTGGCCTATGGTTGGGTGACAATAGTGATATTGTCAATGGTAAAACAAGCAAATCCATTATATTCTAACAGGTTATGGGCCTACACCTCCTTCATTCAGTCTAACCGCTGGAAGGAAACATAGCCGTAAGGATGTTAAGCTTGTTGAAGAATTGTCGCTAGGGTTTCTAGCAGAAGCAGTCACCATAGCATTGTCGCTAGGGTTACTAGCAGGTGCAGTTGAAGAAACCCTAATCCTCTCGTTGAGGCACCTTAAGTGAATGGATTGACCTAATCTCCAGATATATGAGTGCACCCTAGCCTAGCGCATCTCCTAATACTCTTAGAAATCCAAGATGTAAAGTTTGAGCTTTTGGTCAAATCTAGGGTTGACCAAGTCAAAGAAACCATGACTTACTCTATGAAGTCAAAGAACAAGTTAGATGGAGCTTCTAACTTTAGAGTGTGGAAGACAAGGATTGATCTCATCCTTGCCAAGAATAAAGTATTGGATATCGTGAAACCAGAGTTTGAAGAAGGGAAAGAGAAGGAACCGCAGAACGTTGCAACTATGGAGAAGTTCAAAGATGGTGACATCAATGCCATGAGTATCATATTGGATTCTATAAAATACCACTCGATACCCTAAATCTCCCATCTTGACTCATCGAAGAAGATNATGCCCTAACAAACCTCTTCTCAGTCAGAAACATTGGACAAATAATGAATCTGAAGAATGAGCTTCGTGACATGAAGTTGAATGATGATGACAACATAACATCATACTTTGTGAGAATCTCTCAGTTAAGAGATCAACTACAAACTATTGAAGAAATCATTTCAGAGAAGGAATTGGTAAACATATTACTCAATGGTCTTCCCAAGACGTGGGATGCATTTGCCGCAAGCATGAACACAAGGAAGGAGTATCCTACATTTGAATAACTTTGGACTTGTTGTGCTCAAGAAGAATCTAAGATCAGTGCAAAAGAGAAATCCCAAAAGAAGTATGATGATCAAGCCTTCACAATTAGATTCAAGAATTTCAGGAACAAAAGGAAGTTTGGTTCAAAGAGAAAGACAAATCAAGAGAAAGATATTTCACAAATACAATGTTATAACTGTCAAAAGTATGGTCACTACAAGAATCATTGTCCTGAGCTAAAGAAAAGGAAGGAGAAACATGAAGCATCAGTTTCCGAAGAAAAGGAACCTACAAAGAAGACTAAGCAGGATGAAAGAGACTTTTTCTTCTGAAGGTAACAATACTCTTCTTATTTCTGGTACATATCTTATTTGCATAGTCTCTGTACATATCTTGTATATCTATCTCTTAGAAGAAAATATTTCCAATAAGAACTATATCTATGGAAGAACAACAAGATAAGAATTTCTATCACTATACAAGAAAGGTTGAAATATATCAAACAAATCTTGTGGAAGCTATTACAAGATAAGCCGAAATCAGAATCAATCTTGAAGAAACCTAGAAGAAAGAAGTCAGCAATCAAGAGAAAATTGGAGAAAGACTTATGACGCTTTGCAAAAGACAATAAGGATGCAGACAGAAACATGGACTCTCCTAGATGGAGGGAGCCAATTATATATCACCATAAAGAAGAACATGTATTCATACATGAAGCATTGATTAGGAGGGATCTAATCCTACGATCCATTTAAGATGATGAAGTATATATCCATGGTAGAAAACATGAAAAGAAATACGTGTTCAGTTCAACCTTATAAGAAGTCTTCTTTGAAGAGAAGCCTTAAAGTATACTTGGTTTTCCATTGACATCCGTGACTCTATGATGAAAGGAAAAATTGGAATCTTTAGGGCATGGAATCTATAAGAAACTCCATTCACCCAAGAGCTAAAGAAAAACATGAAGAAGAACATGAAGATTCCAAGAAAGAAAATCCAGAACAACTAGTCATTGTATCAAGAATCACAAGATTACTAACCTGATATGAACTCACTAAAAGCAATCAAGCAGAAGAACTGAAAGTTGTGATGAAGAACAATGTATATATGCAAGCATTGCAAGATCTAGAACTAGAGTTTCTCCCAGATGGAGGGAGAAGACTATGACGATTACTTGTTCCAGTAAACTTTACATACCTCTACAATGGGCTACATGAGTCTTGATATCATCCGTAATATCCATGGGTTGGATTTATGCATCAGATGAATGCAAAGAATGTTCTCCAGAGCAATTGAACAAAGAGCGTATGAAGAAAAACCTCAAGACTTTGAAGCATACCAGAAAGATACCCTTGTATGCAGATGGAAGAAGATAACTTGGTGGAGAACCTCCAGTGCACAACAGAAGCGTGGTGAATATTTTCTATAACAGAGATATCATATCAAGATGATTACTCAAAAGATCAAATCTGATGATGACAAAAGAAGTGCCACATGGATATGTTCCACTGTTCCAAACAATGATATACTTTATTGATCAGAGCTACATGAACCCTTCAGAGAAAACCAGTGTTTCATGCCGAATTACATTTGAAATCAAGCAAATCCATAAAGGAGAAAGTGGTTCTCCATTACATATCTCCACAGATGAGAAGATAAGAAGACATTTTGGTAAAATCTTCTGTTAAAAAATGAAAGAGTTTGAGTACTCAAGCTAGAGCTCATGGAGACGACTTCCTTATTGAAAAACGAAGAGATGACTCCCAGGTTGGGAGGGAGCACTGATGTATTATTGATTGATGGACAATCAATTTTTAGTTAGAAGAATGGTTTAGGATGAGCAGCTTCTTTCCAGTTCGGAAAGTGGATTGAGATTTCTGATAGACAATGATTTCCCATTGTGGTTAACTTGGGAAATGGTCTAGATTGTCGATGTATCATAGACAATGAATTTCCATTATGGTTAACATGGGGAGTGGTATACGACAATCTCTCTTCTTGAGGGTTACTCAAGAACACTGGCCTGCCTCGCCGGACAATGATTTCTTATTGTGGTTAACATGAGGAATGGTTCGTTTTGGAGGTTGATACAAGACATTATTTTCCTCTTGTGTTTAATAGAGGAAATGGTCTGGATAGTCATTCCTTAGGGTGTATTCATTATTTCTAGGTTGCACTTTGTTTAGTGCCGGAGTAATGGCCCAGGGTGGGGAATGGTCTAGGCTCAACAATCAGGGACAAGCATTCCTTAGGGAGGCTTTATTCTTTCCAGGTTACACTTTGTTTAGTGTCAGAGGAATGGCCCAGGGTGGGAATGGTCCAGGCTCAGAAATCAGGACAATTATTCTTCCTTGCTTGAGAAGAATAGTCCATATAGCTCATCATTGATGTCTTACTTTTTGAGGGTAGATGCTCTTTCAAGATCTCACAGATGTGAGTGGAAGAATGGCCCGTATGATTCAGTTTATATCATAACATTGTTTATGTGCAGGTTGATATCAGATGATTGTTATGAAGATTGTATGACAGTAGATATATACTACTGTGGTGGACGTGTTCCATTGTTTGATCAAGTACTTGTGTGTTACTTGGTGTGGTAGTGTACCACTGGATTGTAGTTATGTACTACTATGGATAGACACAGTTGTGTTCTATTCCGATTGCCTTGAAGACTATCAACAGTATTGGAAATGATTATTAGCTAGATGGATGATCAAAGATGATTTTGTATCATCTTTATCAGAAATGATTATCAGCTAGATGGATGATCAAAGATGATTTTGTATCATCTTTATAACCAGTAAATATACAATGTTTAGCTTTATTATCTAGCTTATTTTTATTTTCTATTGGAACATGTACTTAAACATCACAACAAAAAACTACGAGATGTCTAAGAGAGGGTTTTTTATCAATCCATGCCTCATGCAGAATTGTGATGAGAGTGATTGATTTACTAGGTAACATACAATATCCACTACATTTGCCTAGAAATTATGTCATAACCTAGTACCATTGAGTATACTCCTTGTCTTTTCCATCATTGTCTTATTCATCCTTTTTACAACTCCATTGTGTTGAGGTGTGTAAGGAGTAGTATTTTTCCTTGCTATTCTACACTTCCTACAAAATTTCTCGAATTCATTCCCACAAAACTCTTCACCATTATCTACCCTCAACACATTTATTTTATTCTCTCTCTAACTCTCCATAAGAGCCTTGAACTCTTTAAATTTACCAAAGACCTTAGATTTCTTTTGAAGGAAATAAACCCATGTGTTCCTCAAGAAATCATCTATGAATTAAACATGGTACACATGTTTTCCTAATGATGGAACAAGAAGAGTGTCAAACACATAATTGTGTGCCAACTTTATGATTCACTTTTCTCTTGTGAATCTTACCCGATTATGTTTACTATATATACAATGTTCACAAAAATCAAAATCTAGTGTGCAATCAGACATACATTCAACCATACATTTACCTTGTAATGCTCAAAGGCCCTTCTATCCAATATGTCATGGTGTTTGATGCCATAGCATTGTCTTGTCTCCAGAGATAGTAGGGGTTATGTCTTCTTCATTCGACACTCGTGAACAATAGAATTGTTACACCCATCGGTAATGGTGCTTCCCAACTTGTATAGAGTTCCATTCCCAACTCCCCTCATCAACACCATTGTTTTTCGAACCATTTTGCAAGTGTCCCTTTCAAACATAGTATGTACACCTACATCATTCATCTTACTTGCAGATATCAAGTTTTTAGCCAACCTTGGAATGTGCAAAACCCCAGGTAGTGTTATAATCCTTTCATCCTTGAGCAACGTCTTGACTTTTCCATGTCATGTGATTATGTCTATTGAGTCATCTCCTAAGAATGTCACCTCCATTATACTTTTCATATTCACAAAATCACTCCATGTGGGGAGTCATATGAAAATAAGCGACCAAGTCGATGAGCCATATATTATGATCTGAATGTGTGCTTGAAAAATCCAAATACACATCCCTTCCTCTGAGGAAGTCTTCCCTTCTGTGGAAGGAACATCATCAGATATCTTCCCTTTATCAACACTTTTATATATACAATCCTTCTTATAATTCCCAACTTTACCACATTTCCAACGTTTCCTTAGGGATTTTCTTGGAAATTTAGATCTACCTCTCGATTTAAATGCTCTACCACATAGTCTCTATCATTCATCCTTAGGAGATACAATTTCTTTCAAAGGAAAATTTTATTTACTAGGAACATACACTAATAAAAAGTATCTAACTTATCCCATAACACCTTGGTTGTAGCTTCTGAGACATACAATAACATTGAATCTGAATTACACAACTAGAGTGTACTCTTTGCCTTCCTATCCAACTTCATTCGGCCTTTTTCCCACATACCCGTAGGTGCAATACCAAGATCTGCAGTGATCCATTGTTCTTTGTATACAAGAAGGTCCTCCATCTTGAGCTTCCATAGCTCAAATATTTGTCCATTAAATTTCTCAATCTCAACTTTAGAATTGCTTGTCATTCTCTTTCAACACAAAAATCGTCATTGCAAAGCTCCCATCGAAACCAGGTTTATCACAGACCCAAGATAAACTTGCTCTATTTAAAAATTATTTGAACCCTTAACAATGAAGGTGACCCCTTGAAGCCAATAAACTTGGCTCTGGTACCAAATGTAAGTTTTTAACATTTATAGCGAATTAATGCAAACAAAATTTTAATCAAAATAGAAAACCCTTAACTGGGAAAGCTAGTGAACCTTATCGTTGCACCTCTAACTTTCTTATTGTATTAACTTCACCATTTACAATACAATATATAGGATTTTACAATTTTACATCCAAAAACCTAATTTGTTAACCTTAAGTAGATTACAACTCTAATTCCTTAACTGGAATTAGATTATCATGGACCAAAAAAAATTTCAAAAACGAACAAAAAACAACCCAATTATTTTTTCCAAAGACTCCATCGCCAACATACAACACATGGAAATAACCATGCATATAACACATTCCCAACATGTTATTTAGCTATGCTACAACATTTTTTAATACAATAGTTCTCATTTTTCAATTTAAAAAATACATATAAATTAGATGATGTTGAAGAGTTTGGTGAAGTCCCTAAATAGTGCCAACACTGTAAATGAATTGGCCATGATGAATTGCGTTGTTTTGATCTTAACCCATATAGTTTTTGTGGAAAGATGAACCACCTTTCAAAAAGGTGTCGAAAGCAAATGAAAATGATCCAAAAAAAAATTGAATGGTCACTTGGCTCTAAAATTTAGAAGCCAAGTTATAATACAATTAAAACCATGTTTATTGGGGGATATTTTTACTGCAAATGGTTATGAATATTTTTAATGAAAAAATATTGATTTAGAGCATTATTGAGGCTATTTTTAACTCTACTAAAAAATAGTGTAGTTATAGTTTTCCACATTCAAGGGGGTACATAGATTTCATCAGGTCATAGGACCCCAGGTTTATGACTTTTTAGTTGATTGGAGCGGGGGGAGGGGCGGAGCGGTGGGGGGCGGTTAATATTAATGATTATTGCAAAAGTTCAAGTTTTGAAATCTCTTTTAGATTGTGATTTCTTCAAGATGGCGGAGTGAATATTTTACTCAGTTTTTTTATTATGATTTACTCAAGATGGTGGAATGAGGATTTTAATTCAGTTTTTTTACTATCATTTATTCAAGATGATGAATTGAGGATGAGGATTGAATGGATTTTGACATGGATCTTCAAAGGATACTCGTCGAAACAATTCAACACTTGTCATCTTTTAGAATCTTGATGATTATGAGGATATTGGCATGGATGGCATTTTGATGGATGGCTTGCAGTTTTGGCATTTGAAATTTAGTGAATTGTGATTTGCATGTTTGTTTGATATTTTATGATCCACATTTTGATTTCAAGGTTTGACACAATGCCAATAGTTCACTTGGTCTACTTCACAACAATTTTTGAAAGAATTATAATTTACTCCTTTATGAATCATTCACAAGATTTTATATATAGATTTTAAAAAATATCGGGTTGAGAGAACTAACACTTTTTCCTATCAACAAAATTATTGACAGTTTTATAAAAAAAAGTATTGACGATTTGTGTCATTTTTAGCGCAATTTTGTGAACATATTTGTTCACTTGATACTCTGGTCTTTAGAGTTTACAAAGATGGTGTCGAACCTAACAAAGGAGTGGGATTGTTAACTTTATGGCTCATGATCCTAAGCAAATTTATGTGTTGGGAGTCGTATTGTTATAAGGTGGTTATTAAGGAATGTACTCTATTTGTAAATACAATATAGATTTGGCAATGGACCTTATTATGCCACTTCTTGATTTTCTTGTTCTTTATCTTTTTAAGTTTCATGTCTTATTATGTCATTTCTTGATTTTCTTGTTCATATCTTTTTCAATTTCATGAAGCATTTATCTAACCAATGATGTAGGATCATTGAGGATAGATATATCTCCTTTGTCATGTGTCTCTCAAGCAAAATCTAATACGAAAATCACTTATGAGAGACAATGACCAATGTTCCAATTGACAAATAAATCCAGAGCTTGGGGGTACTTAGACATTGCGAGTGAGATTAATTCTCCAAAAAGTGGCATTGGAGGGATACTTTTTCTAAATGACTCCCATTGTGTCAAATTCAAAGCTGGAATACAACAAGGGACAAACAATAATGTTAAGCTTCTTGCTATAAAATGATTTCATTGTTGAACAAGGAATATCAAAAACTCAGATCTTCAATGTGATGCAGGAGCATTGCCTTCAAGGTCAACAACGCACGCGTGGAGGAAAACAGAGGACATCTCAGCAATGACAGAGTTCCAAATCAAGCATTTAAATCAAAATTTAATTGGGTTGTTGAGATATTTTGTAAACAACAATTTTAAATTGCAACTTGTTTGTAAAGTCTGGAAGGACTGTAAGAAACTGCAGATATGGAGCGTTGACTCTATCTGGTAGTAATTAGCAGTTATTGTAATAGGACAGAGTAGGTGTTAGTTTTAAAGTTTGAAATGATAGATTTCAGAACAGGACGAGAGAGCTCGTGGAGCCGGTCCTTAGATAGTTGATTTTTACACTATAATAGATCAGTATGGAGGAGTATTGTAAGAGAGATCAGTAGAGTAGAGTAGAGTAGAGGAACACTATGTAATTTTCATTTTATGAATGAATAGAACAGACGAAAATTATCCCAAAATCCTTAAATTGTGTTCATCTCAAATATGATTGCATGAATGTTATTCTGTATGTATGATTTGTTACAGT